>JASVEL010008504.1:0-177186 GCA_032618575.1 Nicotiana noctiflora
CCTCTGATATTCGGTGGTGCTTGAGGGCGAGGACGCCTAGGGTTTTCTTGGCAGATGTCGGCGCATGCTTCGCACCGCGGGTATTCTAGAGTCTAGCGGTGTTTCATTCGCCACTTTTCGGTTTACAGGTGCTGCATTTCAGTGGTGGGAGGATTTCGAGAGCCGTAGGCCCGCTGGGGCAGTGCCCCTCGCTCGGCGGCGAGTTCTCCGCGGTATTCTTGGAGAAGTACGTGCCTCGATCTCGAAGAGAGGAGATGCATAGACAGTTTGAAGGGCTGAAGCGAGGGGATATGACGATTAATCGGTATGAGATGAGATTCGCACAGTTGGCCGTCATGCCATGTGGATGGTTCCTACGAAAGAGAGAGAGGATTCGGAGATTTATTGATGGCCTTATTTATCCCATCCGCATATTGATGACCGGGGAGAGAGCTTCGGTAGTTACCTTTGAGGAGGTGGTTGATGTTGCCCGTCGCATTGAGATAGATCGCCGCAGAGAGAGGGAGGAGAGAGAGGCTAAGAGACCTCGTGGTTCTGGTAGCTACAGTGGTGCTCTGTCTAGGGGCCAACCTCAGTATAGGAGGGGTCGTTCTTTCAAGTCTCATCAGTCTGGACGTGCATAGTCCAGTGGGGTTTCATCAGATCGTGGTCGTTAGGGCCAGCAGGGTTATCAGGGTCAGCAGGGCCGTCAGCAGGGTCAGCCTGCACTGAGTGCTCTTCCAGCTCAGAGCTCTGCTCTTGCCTCCTCAGCACAGGGTTCATCTGTAGCGAGGGGTCCTCAGCAGCCCCTTCTTCCATCTTCAGGCCGTTGTTTTGAGTGCGGTGACTTGGGCCATATCAGGAGAGAGTGTCCTCAGTGGCTTCATAAGCGGTCTCAGCAGAGGGATCAGCCTTCGTCTTCTACTCCTATTTCTTTGGCGCCAGCACAGTCGGCTAGGACTGGTGGCCAGGTATCCAGAGGTCGCCCTAGGGGTGAGGATCGTACTGGTAGAGGCCAGGCTCGTTTCTATGCTCTTCCGGATATGAAGGATGCTAGTGCTTCAGATGCGGTCATTTCAGGTATTATCTCAGTCTACCACAGAGATGCTTCTGTCTTATTTGATCCCGGATCCACCTATTCTTATGTCTCTACTTATTTGGCACATCACTTGGGTATGACCCGTGGTATTCTTGCTTTGCCCGTACATGTGTCTACCCCAGTGGGGGATACTGTTGTTGTGGATCAGGTATATAGATCCTGTCTTATTACTATTGGGGGTCTGGAGACCCGAGTTGATTTATTACTACCGGGCATGGTAGATTTCGATGTGATTCTAGGAATGGATTAGCTATCTCCTTACCATGCAATTCTGGACTGTCATGCCAAGACAGTCACACTAGCTATTCCAGGTAATCCGAGGATCGAGTGGCGTGGCTTGATTGATTATGTGTCTGACAGGATGATTTCTTATATAAAGGCCCAACAAATGATTGGCAAAGGTTGTTTATCTTATTTGGCCTTCATTAGAAATGTTGAGGCTGAGTCACCCAATCTTGATTCGGTCCCCATTGTGAGGGAGTTTTCGGATGTATTTCCAGCAGACCTACCAGGCATGCCGCCTGACGGAGATATTGACTTTGGTATTGACTTGGTGCCGGGCACTCAGCCCATTTCTATTCCTCCCTATCGCATGGCACCAGCAGAGTTAAAAGAATTGAAGGAACAACTTCAGGAACTCTTAGATAAGGGTTTCATTCGCCCGAGTGTGTCACCTTGGGGTGCACCGGTGTTGTTCGTGAAGAAGAAAGATGGCACAATGAGAATGTGCATTGATTACAGGCAGCTGAACAAGGTAACAGTGAAGAATAAATACCCATTGCCTCGTATTGAGGACCTATTTGATCAGCTCCAGGGAGCTAGTGTATTTTCTAAGATTGATCTTCGATCGGGCTATCATCAGTTGAAGATCGGGGACTCGGATATTATGAAGACAGCGTTCAGGACGCGATATGGGCACTACGAGTTCCTGGTGATGTCTTTCGGGCTGACTAATGCCCCAGCTGCATTCATGCACTTGATGAATAGTGTATTTCGGCCGTACCTTGATTCTTTTGTGATTGTGTTTATTGATGATATTCTGGTGTATTCACGCAGCCAGGAGGAGCATGCACAGCATTTGAGGGTGGTATTGCAGAGGTTGAGAGAAGAGAAGCTCTATGCAAAATTCACTAAGTGTGAGTTCTGGCTTGATACTGTGGGTTTTCTGGGACATGTAGTGTCCAGTGATGGTATTCGGGTTTATCGACAGAAGGTCGAGGCAGTGCAGAATTGGCCCAGACCTTCCTCAGCTACAGAGATTCGGAGTTTTCTCGGCTTGGGAGGCTATTATCGCCGGTTTGTTCAGGGTTTCTCATCTATTGCTTCACCGTTGACTAAGTTGACACAAAAGAATGCTCCATTTGTGTGGTCCGATGAATGTGAGGAGAGCTTCCAGAAGCTCAAGGAGGCTTTGACCACAACTCCAGTACTTGTGTTGCCATCAGCCTCAGGGTCATATACGGTATATTGTGATGCTTCTAGAGTTAGACTCGGTTGTGTGTTGATGCAAGAGGGTAGAGTTATTGCATATGCTTCTCGTCAGCTTAAGCCCCACGAGAAGAACTACCCTGTTCATGATCTGGAGTTAGCTGCTATTGTTCATGCCTTGAAGATTTGGAGGCATTACCTATATGGTGTATCTTGTGATGTGTATACAGACCACCGCAGCCTTCAGCATTTGTTTAAGCAGAAAGATCTAAATTTGAGGCAGCGGAGATTGCTTGAATTGCTTAAAGACTATGATATTACTATCTTGTACCATCCCGGGAAAGCCAATGTAGTGGATGATGCATTGAGCCGGAAGGCTATTAGTATGGGCAGTTTGGCGTATATTCCAGTTGGGGAGAGACCCCTTGCAGTTGATGTTCAGGCGTTAGCTAATCGGATGGTGAGGCTGGATATTTCTGAGCCTAGTCGGGTGATGGCTTGTGTGATGGCTCGTTCTTCTTTATATGATCGTATTCGAGAGTGCCAGTATGATATGATCCACACTTACTTGTCCTTAAGGACAGAGTTCAGCATGATGATGCCAGAGATGTCACTATTGATAGTGATGGTGTATTGCGGATGCAGGGCCGGATATGCGTGCCCAATGTTGACGGCCTTCGTGAGTTGATATTGGAAGAGGCCCACAGCTCGCGGTATTCTATTCATCCAGGAGCCGCGAAGATGTACCAGGATTTGAAGCAGCATTAGTGGTGGAGAAAGATGAAGAAAGATATTGTGAGCCATGTGGCTCGGTGTCTAAACGGTCAGCAGGTCAAGTATGAGCATCAGAGACCTGGTGGTGTATTCCAGCGTATTGATATTCCGGAGTGGAAGTGGGAAAGAATAACTATGGACTTTGTTAGTGGACTCCCTCGGACAACGAGGAAGTTTGATTCAGTTTGGGTGGTGGTGGATAGGTTGACCAAGTCAGCTCACTTCATCCCAGTGTGTACTACTTATTCCTCAGAGCGGTTGGCAGAGATATTCATCTGTGAGATAGTGAGATTGCATGGAGTTCCCATTTTTATTATATCAGATAGAGGTACCCAGTTCACTTCTCAGTTTTTGAGGACATTTCAGCGAGAGTTGGGTTCACAGGTAGAGCTGAGCACATCATTTCATCCACAGACGGATGGGCAGTCTGAGCGTACTATTCAGATATTGGAGGACATGTTGCGTGCTTGTGTCATTGATTTTGGTGGTTCATGGGCTGATTATTTGCCTCTTGCGGAGTTTGCTTATAATAATAGCTATCAGTCCAGCATTCAGATGGCACCGTATAAAGCTTTATATGGGAGGCGGTGCAGGTCTCCAGTCGGTTGGTTCGAGCACGGCGAGGCTAGGTTGTTGGGGACAGAGTTAGTCCAAGATGCCTTAGACAAGGTGAAGGTGATTCAGGAGAGACTTCGCACAGCTCAGTCGCGTCAGAAGAGTTATGCGGACCGGAAGGTCCGGGATGTGTCTTATTCAGTAGGTGAGAAGGTGTTGCTGAAGGTTTCGCCCATGAAGGGTGTTATGAGGTTTGGAAAGAAAGGGAAGTTGAGCCCAAGGTTTATTGGACCTTTTGAGGTGCTTAGGAAAGTTGGGGAGGTGGCCTATATGCTTGCTTTGCCACCCAGTTTGTCGGGAGTTCACCCGGTGTTCCATGTATCCATGCTCCGGAAGTATGTTGGAGACTCGTCTCGTGTGTTAGACTTCAACACGATACGGCTAGATGAGGACTTGACTTATGATGTGGAGCCAGTAGCCATTTTGGGTTGAGAGGTTCGTAAGCTGAGATCCAAGGACATAGCTTCAGTGAAAGTGCAGTGGAGAGGTCGTCCCGTGGAGGAAGCAACTTGGGAGACCGAGCAGGAGATGTGGAGCAGATATCCTCACTTGTTTGATACTCCAGGTATGTTTCTTAACCTGCTCGCGGACGAGCATTTGTTTAAGTTGGGGAGAATGTAACGACCCGGCCCGTCATTACGGGAATTACCACCCCGTTACCTTGCATTTATATATCTTATGCTTTTAAATCAGTATTAGAATATATCGGGTGAGTTAGAAGTGATTCGGGTTAAAAATGAAGCAAATAACATGTTTTAAGGAAGCTTGAATATGGGAAGTCAACCTAGAGTTGACTATTGAGTTAAAGTGCTCGGAACCGGATTCCGATGATTCAACTAGTTTCGGGGGATCATTTATGACTTAGGAGAGCAATCAGAATTGAATTTGGAGGTCCGGTGTAGTTTTAGGCTTGAATTGGCGAAGGTTGAATTTTGGCGAAAACCGGATGGTAGGTGATATTTTGATCCGGGGGTCGGAATGGAATTCTTACAATTTCTATAGTTTCGTTAAGTGATTTTGGACATGTCTGCAAATTTTCAGGTCATTCGGACATCGTTTGATCGGGTTTTGGGTTGAATGTTAGTTTTGAAAGTTTTGAAGAAACTTAGGCTTGAATTCGTGTGTAAATGGTGATTTTGATGTTTAGGATGGTGTTTTTGTGATTGGAACAAGTCCATATCATGTTTTGGAGTTCGTTGGTGGTTTTTGTTGGGGTCCCGGGGGCCTCGGGATGATTTCGGTCCATCAACCGGGCATATGGGACTTGGCAAAATCTGCAGAAAACTGCAGGTTTCTGCCCAGTCATTTAGACCTTCGCGTTCGCGTGGCATGGGCCGCGTTCGCGAAGGCCAGGCGGATCAATGCATCGCGTTCTCGATCAGGTGCGTCGCGTTCGCGTAGGCCAGGAGCCTTGTGCTTCGCGATCGCGTTCCTGAGGTCGCGTTCGCGTAGGATAGTTGGAGTGGACCATCGCGTTCGCGTGACTGGGAGTCGCGAACGCGTAGAAGGAATTTGGGCGGCTGGGAGTTTGAGCATCGCGAACGTGTGGTTGGCGTCGCGTTCGCGAAGGGTAGCTGGAAGTTGAGCATCGCGAACGCGTGCGCAAGGAGCATCACGAACACGTAGGTATAAGTGTTCTGGCAGTGAATTTATATCACAGAACAGAGGGCTTACGGGTTTACACCCCCAAAATACAATTTTGAGCCCTAGAGAGAAGAAAACTCGAGGAAATCACCGAGAAATCATCGGGTATTCATCGGAGGTAAGATTCTTGACTCAAAAACATCATTTTATGGTAGAATTAACATCAATCTTCATGAAATTGGGTAGAAATCTTGAAGAATTGTGGCCTAGGTATTGAAAACGGGATTTTGAGTTTTGGAAGGCCATTTGAACTCCGATTTTGATAAATTTTATATGCACGGACTTGTGGCGAGACGAGAGTCGCGTTGGTACTAATTTCGAAATTTTCCTAGCAGTGGGCCCGGGGTCGGGTTTTACTAACTTAGTGTATTTATGCGAATTTCATGTAAATTGAAATGGGTTATGATTCTTTGACCCGTATTTGATATAATTATTGTGATTTGACTAGATTCTACGCACGAGGCAGCGAATTTCAAACGAAAAGGCATCGCGGACGAATCTACGACCGGCTAGAGGTGAGTAGTTTGTGTATATGGTAGCCTGAGGGTTCGAAACCCCGACTTAGCACATTGTGACGCTAGTAGGGCGTGGCTCGCACACCGTGGCAGGTGTGGGATTGATTGTGACCAGGGATTGAGACTTGGTCCATCCCGGATGTGGATAATGTGTTATTAGTGTTGGAAATACACTGTATTTGATATATTTGTGGGTTGTAAGCCTTGTTTGGGGCCTTGTGTCGATCTGTATCGTCCTGAGAGGACAATAATTATGTGGTAGCTATATTTGCTTAAATCACTGATCTCAGTCCTGGAAATTGAAATCACCTTTTGAAATGCTAAGTCACCGGCTTTTGCAAATTTAATAAAGTTAAAGTATTCTTCATAAATTATGAACTGGAAACTGGAATTAAGAAAAATGAACTGTTTTGTGACTTATTTGCTTATTGTGGACTGAGCATGGATCGGGTTGCACGCCGCAGTGGTTGATATGAGGATCGGGCTGCACGCCGCAGCAATATTGCGCTTGGGCTGTAGGAGCCCTTCCGGAGTCTGTACACACCCCCAGTGAGCGCCGTCGATGTTAAATGGGATCGGGCTACATGCCGTAGCGGTTATGGGCATTGCATTGCATCTTTATTTGTTGAATTACTCTGTGGTAGCTGAATTGTACTGTTGATGCGAGTTCGTAGGAGATTCGGACTGTAGTGTAGCTTCATATTGTGGTATTTTGTGGATTTATTACTGTCAGCTGCCTTTATATATTTATTACTCACTGAGTACTTAGTACTCACCCTACTCCTGCACCTTTTGTGTGCAGACTCAGGTACTCATGAGCAGTAGACAGGCATTTCCGGTGGTTTCAGAGTCATATCGAGTTGCTGAGGTAGCGCCTACGTTCGCAGAACCTAGCTTCTCCTCTCCTTTCCAGTTGTTATTTTGTATTTTGTATTCAGACTTGAGTATTTCTATACAGTACTCTCTATTCTCGTTGGGTTTTGTTAGAGGCTCTAGACTGGTGACTCCAGATCTTTGGGAGTGTCAGTATTTTGATTATTATTATTATTATTGGAGTTCTTAAACTCATATGTTCTTCTTGGAATGTCCATTTGGGACTGATAGTCGTTGTGATAAGAAATTGTTGGTCTGGATGGCCTAGCTTGATTGTTGGGAGCCATCACGACCGGATTTGGGTCGTGACAGTGAGTTCATCAAATGTGGTTCTTTGAGGGTTTGCGAATAGTTCACCTGCCAATCCAGGCCTGATCTCTTTCACATTGTACGACATGTGAGGATGGTTCAAAAGAATTTATAACATGGAAGCTTGGAACCTTGGTATCTATTGTTTGCCAGGTAATCTTTTTGTTTTAATAATATTTTCTTTCTTGTATTCTTGTCATTATTTTGGATTCATAATTTTCTAAAGATATTTTAATTGATTTTGTGTTTGTAGCACATCTGCAAGTATCTGCCAGAGTTGCTCTCTCTGATATCAGAAATATGGTCATCCTTCAGCTTGCCTGTTGCTAACAGACCTGTTCACATTGCTCCTGTAAGATAATTTTAATTTCAATGGGTATTAAAATACCGCACATACTTTTGTGTGTGGCATTTTAGAACAGATATTTTGGTTAATGATCTTATTTGTCATTCTCTTTTCTGATTTTAGATTCTGCTTCTTGTGGAGCAACTTTGCTTGGCTCTCAACGATGAATTCAGAAAGTACCCTGCTGATATACTTCCCTGTTGTATTCAAGTTCCTACTGATGTAGAAAGGTTTAGTGACTACACATACGTTATTACTATTCTCCACACGCTTGATGTTTTTGGTGGTCAGTCTTGCTTTGTTTTCTCTGCTCCATGTCTTGGTTTGTATCACTTTGATATTGAGGTATCTACTGGTCTCATCTTACTTTGCAGGGACACTAGACGAGAATATGCATCTGCTTCTTCCTACACTTATTCGGTTGTTTAAATTGGATGCTTCAGTAGAAGTAAGACGCGGTGCAATCAAAACTCTCACAACATTAATGTAGGAAATACGCTTGGGGTTGCATCGCTCAGACTATATGCTGGATGAGCAAACTAAATTACTTATGCAAATTGAGCTTAACACTATTTCATCATCATTTTCGGGACTAAGTTGTCTTGTCAATGAGCTTCACAGGTAAAATTAATTTATGTTAACTTTCATGGTAAACCTTTCATTTTTTGAAATTATGAAATGCTATTTTAATATTCTAATCCAGAACTTTTACTGTAATTTTATCAAGTTATTTGCCGTTTTCATCTTTTTAGAGGATGAAATCGTTGTATTCATGTATGAATGCTCAAAAAGTTACTTCAGAATTTTCAATCATAATGTTAACTCTTTCTCCTCTGAAGCTCATATGGAACTGGATCTCAACTGTCATTTGCAGTAGCTTGCTTCAGCAATACAGAGAACGCATTGCATTAGATCCTAGCAAAATTTTCACAAACAATTCCGTAAATCAATTTGCAGGAGCACTGGCTAAAGCTTGGAATGAATATGGTGATCCAAGGTTTATTTGATTCGAGAGACATTAAGTTTCTTATGCTACAATGAAATATATTTGAAGTTACACTAACTTAAATACATAATGCAGGGCTGTAGTTATGTTTGTGGTTCAAGTTGAAGAGCGCAACATGTACGATCAGCATTGGCTTTCGGTGTCACTGAGAGAAAAATATCCTACATTACGTGATGGATTTGTATTTGATGTGCGTATCATAGTAAGAGGAAATGTCCTTACTTAAGACAGTTAAAATTATGTTGGTTTAAAATATAACAAAATATGGATTGGTGGTACATCCGTCATGGTTTCTGCTTGTACCTGGAAATATTTCCTTAGCTTTTAACACACATCAAATTACAACTACCAGAAAGACGGTAGCAGAAATTGATGCACATGGCGAGCTTTTAGAAGATGGTACCCTCTTTGTGTATGTCACTTTTTACTAAAGTACATTTCAATTTTAAGCTGTTGTATTTGCAGTTTCTATATGAGAAACTTAAAATCTTAGGATCGCAGAGATGGTGAACCAGTGGCGGTCATTTATTTTAGAGCTGGCTATGCATCAAGTGACTATCACTCGGAATCTGTAAGTCAACTTTTGTTCTTCTTGGCATTGTAGCTTACTTTATGCAGCGTCGTTCTTTAGAATTCCCATGCTCAACCAAGCGATCTTAAACACCTTTTGCTGGATCGTACGTGACTTCACTCTTGCTGACTGTCATTATCTATGCAGACACAATTTTGTGGATATTGGCTCGATTCATTTTGTTGAGTCCCTAAATACCTTAAGCAAAAAAGGAAAGAAAAATAGTTCCAAGGGGAAATCTGTAGTGAAATTAGTGAGCATGGTGTCCCGGGGGATGGCGGATCAGGTTGGCTCCCTCAAATAAGTTTGAAGTAACGGATAATTTTCCGTGGATGTGTTGTTGTCCATACTTTATGCTTATGCACGTTTTCACTTATTATTTGATTGTATAAACTGTAATATGCGTGAATAAGCTCTGAACTTTTCTGTTGAAAATCAGCTTACAATATTTGGAGGATCAAACTTTATAACACGCTGTCTACCCATTTTGTAAGGCATATTTTGAATCAGAAAAAAAGGTTAAATAAGGAGAGTGAGGGCAAATTGGGAAGTCCTGGGGAGAAGATGAATGAGCTCATGGTGGAGTGTGTTGAGTGGAAAGGCTTGTGATGAAGATTGAGAGTAGAAGGAAGACAGAGGACTGTAGACTTTTGTCCTTCAGTTGAGGATGGAGAGAGGTCTTGTTGTCTTACAGTAAAATGGCAAGGAGTAAAATGCATTTTAAACAAGTCTAACAGAAGCATTACTACAAGGCTTTGCATTCTGAAGCAGAAGCATTGGAATGTGCAACTCAGGCTTAGATAACTATAAAAATATTTTCCCATCATTTTCAAAGGAACTGTTAAAGAGCCACTCTGTGGTTCTTTTAGTGAAGGTGTTATGCATATCTACTTTCTGCAAAATCTTTTGAGACATCTCTAATTTGACTCTGTGTGTGCATGAGCGCACAATTTTAATATTTGATTTTTGATATTTAAAATTTGGGAGGTTGAAGCTGGATTTGGTTCATAATTACTTTTCAATTATGTGACTATGGAAGTGATCACAAATACAGAGATATTACATTTTACTATTGCTTCTCATTGTGATTCAACTAATGCTTGCACTTAACAATTACCTTACAATCTTTCTTGATCTGTTTTATGCAACTCCTTTTATTATAGGAGTGGAGAGCCAGGCTTCTGATGGAACAGTCACGTGTAGTCAAGTGCCCTTTCATTTCCTATCATTTAGCTGGGACCAAAAAGATTCAGCACGAGCTTGCAAAACCCAATGTACTAGAAAGGTAAATTTTAATTCAAGTTGCGTCTCTTGTGATCTGTTGATAAGCTTAATAGCTGTCTATAGGTAGTCTTTCAAGTTGAGACTGGATTATTTTTGGTGTATTTCTTCTTCCTGTTGGACGCTTTGCCTCGCTTCGGTAAAACATGTTGTACGCTTTGCCTCGCTTTGTGGGCGCTTTAGTATCGCATCAAGGCTATAAAGCATACTATTCCTTGCTAGTGATTGTAATCATGAAAAAGCGACATTAAACAATTGATATTTCGCTTTATCGTATATTTTTTTCCCAATGTCTTTGTCTATATACTATTGATTCTTGCTTATAATTATTAGTCTTAGAATATATATATATATATATATATATATATATATATATATATATATATATATATATATATATATATATATATATATATATATATTTACCTTTTCTTCAGTTGCGCCTTTTTTCATTAAAGTCCACACTTTATTTGCGCTTTGTGCTTAAAGCCCCAACAAAACTTAGAGCTTTTTTGCACTTTTTTCATTTGACAACGATGGTTTGGACATAGATTTAGTTGAAACTTGAAAAAATAATTTTTCAAGTAGTTTTGAAAAATAATTTTTGGAAGTTAAAATTATGTTTGGACATGCATTTTATTTGAAAAATATTTGAAGTTTTGTGAGTGGGAGAACAAGTTTCACCCAAAATCTACCCTAAACTAGATTTTGGGATCTTGAAAATAATTTCAGAATTTCAAAAATAGATCATTACTCTATGAACAAGCAATGTTTTAAAAAAAGATTTGAAAAAACGCTGCCAAAATATATGGTCAAACAGGGCCTTATTGTTTCCAATTTTAGCTTGTCTAACAGTAATCTACTGCCGCATGTTGCTATCAACTCACTCATGCGGATACTCAGGGATCCATCTCTGTCAAGCTACCACCAGAAAGTGGTCGGATCTCTTATGTTCATTTTCAAGGTCCGGAGACTCGGTTAGGCATCTTTTTTCTCATTGTTTTACAACTCTTTCTTAAGCAGGATTGTTATATTGCTATCTTGCTTTGTTCCTTTCTACTTTTGGCACTGTTAGTCCTGGGACTTATTTGTTTGTCTTCTCACTTTGCATGTACAGTCCATGGGCCTTCGCTGTGTCCCTTATTTGCTTAAGGTTAGTTTACTAGCTCACTTAAATTACAATAAAGACAGATACGAGAATTTTTGCTCTTATTCCATTGCAGCCTTACTTTTTAATTTGGCTGGAAATTAACGTTTGTAATGTGAGTTCATCAAATGTGGTTCTTTGAGGGTTTGCGAACAGTTCACCTGCCAATCCACGCCTGATCTCTTTCACGATTGTACGACATGTGAGGATGGTCCAAAAGAATTTATAACATGGAAGCTTGGAACCTTGGTATCTATTGTTTGCCAGGTAATCTTTTTGTTTTAATAATATTTTCTTTCTTGTATTCTTGTCATTATTTTGGATTCGTAATTTTCGAAAGATATTTTAATTGATTTTATGTTTGTAGCACATCTGCAAGTATCTGCCAGAGTTGCTCTCTCTGATATCAGAAATATGGTCATCCTTCAGCTTGCATGTTGCTAACAGACCTGTTCACATTGCTCTTGTAAGATAATTTGAATTTCAATGGGTATTAAAATACCGCACATACTTTTGTGTGTGGCATTTTAGAACAGATACTTTGGTTAATGATCTTACTTGTCATTCTCTTTTCTGATTTTAGATTCTGCTTCTTGTGGAGCAACTTTGCTTGGCTCTCAACGATGAATTCAGAAAGTACCTTGCTGATATACTTCCCTGTTGTATTCAAGTTCTTACTGATGTAGAAAGGTTTAGTGACTACACATACGTTATTACTATTCTCCACACGCTTGATGTTTTTGGTGGTCAGTCTTGCTTTGTTTTCTCTGCTCCATGTCTTGGTTTGTATCACTTTGATGTTGAGGTATCTACTGGTCTCATCTTACTTTGTAGGGACACTAGATGAGCATATGCATATGCTTCTTCCTACACTTATTCGGTTGTTTAAATTGGATGCTTCAGTATAAGTAAGACGCGGTGCAATCAAAACTCTCACAACATTAATGTAGGAAATACACTTGGGGTTGCATCGCTCAGACTATATGCTGGATGAGCAAACTAAATTACTTCTACAAATTGAGCTTAACACTATTTCATCATCATTTTCGGGACTAAGTTGTCTTGTCAGTGAGCTTCACAGGTAAAATTAATTTATGTTAACTTTCATGGTAAAGCTTTCATTTTTTGAAATTATGAAATCCAGAACTTTTACTGTAATTTTATCAAGTTATTTGTTGTTTTCATCTTTTTAGAGGATGAAATCGTTGTATTCATGTGTGAATGCTCAAAAAGTTACTTCAGAATTTCCAATCATAATGTTAACTCTTTCTCCTCTGAAGCTCATATGGAACTGGATCTCAACTGTCATTTGCAGGAGCTTGCTTCAACAATACAGAGAACGCATTGCATTAGATCCTAGCAAAATTCCCACAAACAATTCCGTAAATCAATTTGCAGAAGCACTGGCTAAAGCTTGGAATGAATATGGTGATCCAAGGTTGATTTGATTCGAGAGACATTAAGTTTCTTATGCTACAATGAAATATATTTGAAGTTACACTAACTTAAATACATAATGCAGGGCTGTAGTTATGTTTGTGGTTCAAGTTGAAGAGCGCAACATGTACGATCAGCATTGGCTTTCGGTGTCACTGAGAGAAAAATATCCTACATTACGTGATGGATTTGTATTTGATGTGCGTATCATAGTAAGAGGAAATGGACATACTTAAGACAGTTAAAATTATGTTGGTTTAAAATATAACAAAATATGGATTGGTGGTACATCCGTCGTGGTTTTTGCTTGTATCTGGAAATATTTCCTTAGCTTTTAGCACACATCAAATTACAACTACCAGAAAGACGCTAGCGGAAATTGATGCACATGGCGATCTTCTAGAAGATAGTACCCTCTTTGTGTATGTCACTTTTTACTAAAGTACATTTAAATTTTAAGCTGTTGTATTTGCAGTTTCTATATGAGAAGCTTAAAATCTTAGGATCGCAGAGATGGTGAACCAGTGGCAGTCATTTATTTTAGAGCTGTCTATGCATCAAGTGACTATCACTCGGAATCTGTAAGTCAACTTTTGTTCTACTTGGCATTGTAGCTTACTTTATGCAGCGTCGTTCTTTAGAATTCCCATGCTCAACCAATCGATCTTAAACACCTTTTGCTGGATCGTACGTGACTTCACTCTTGCTGACTGTCATTATCTATGCAGACACAATTTTGTGGATATTGGCTCGATTCATTTTGTTGAGTCCCTAAATACCTTAAGCAAAAAAGGAAAGAAAAATAGTTCCAAGGGGAAATCTGTAGTGAAATTAGTGAGCATGGTTTGCCGGGGGATGGCGGATCAGGTTGGCTCCCTCAAATAAGTTTGAAGTAATGGAAAATTTTCCGTGGATGTGCTGTTGTCCATACTTTATGCTTATGCACATTTTCACTTATTATTTTATTGTATAAACTGTAATATGCGTGAATAAGCTCTGAACTTTTCTGTTGAAAATCAGCATACAATATTTGGAGGATCAAACTTTATAACATGCTGTCTACCCATTTTGTAAGGCATATTTTGAATCAGAAAAAAAGGTTAAATAAGGAGAGTGAGGGCAAATTGGGAAGTCCTGGGGAGAAGATGAATGAGCTCATGGTGGAGTGTGTAGAGTGGAAAGGCTGTTGATGAAGATTGAGAGTAGAAGGAAGACAGAGGACTGTAGACTTTTGTCCTTCAGTTGAGGATGGAGAGAGGTCTTGTTGTCTTACAGTAAAATGGCAAGGAGTTAAATGTATTTTAAACAAGTCTAACAGAAGCATTACTACAAGGCTTTGCATTCTGAAGCAGAAGCATTGGAATGTGCAACTCAGGCTTAGATAACTATAAAAATATGTTCCCATCATTTTCCAAGGAACTGTTAAAGAGCCACTTTGTGGTTCTTTTAGTGAATGTGTTATGCATATCTACTTTCTGCAAAATCTTTTGAGACATCTCTAATTTGACTCTGTGTGTGCATGAGCGCACAATTTTAATATTTGATTTTTGATATTTAAAATTTGGGAGGTTGAAGCTGGATTTGGTTCATAATTACTTTTCAATTATGTGACTATGGAAGTGATCACAAATAGAGAGATAGTACATTTTACTATTGCTTCTCATTGCGATTCAACTAATGCGTGCACTTAGCAATTACCTTACAGTCTTTCTTGATCTGTTTTATGCAACTCCTTTTATTATAGGAGTGGAGAGCTAGGCTTCTGATGGAGCAGTCACGTGCAGTCAAGTGCCCTTCCATTTCCTATCATTTTAGCTGGGACCAAGAAGATTCAGCACGAGCTTGCAAAACCCAATGTACTAGAAAGGTAAATTTTAATTCAAGTTGCGTCTCTTGTGATCTGTTGATAAGCTTAATAGCTGTCTATAGGTAGTCATTCAAGTTGAGACTGGATTATTTTTGGTGTATTTCTTCTTCCTGTTGGACGCTTTGCCTCGCTTTGTGGGCGCTTTAGTATCGCATCAAGGCTCTATAGCATACTATTCCTTGCCAGTGATTGTAATAATGAAAAAGCGACATTAAACAATTGATATTTCGCTTTATCGTATATTTGTTTCCCAATATCTTTGTCAATATACTATTTATTCTTGCTTATAATTATTAGTCTTGGACTATATATATATATATATATATATATATATATATATATTTACCTTTTCTTCAGTTGTGCCTTTTTTCATTAAAGTCCACAGTTTATTTGCGCTTTGTGCTTAAAGCCCCAACGGAACTTAGAGCTTTTTTGCACTTTTTTCATTTGACAACGCTGGTTTGGACATAGATTTAGTTGAAACTTGAAAAAATAATTTTTCAAGTAGTTTTAAAAAATAATTTTAGGAAGTTAAAATTATGTTTGGACATGCATTTTATTTGAAAAATATTTGAAGTTTTGTGAGTGGGAGAACAAGTTTCACCCAAAATCTACCCTAAACTAGATTTTGGGATCTTGAAAATAATTTCAGAATTTCAAAAATAGATCATTACTCTATGAACAAGCAATGTTTTCAAAAAAGATTTGAAAAAACGCTGCCAAAATATATGGTCAAACAGGGCCTTATTTTTTCCAATTTTAGCTTGTCTAACAGTAATCTACTGCCGCAGGTTGCTATCAACTCACTCATGCGGATACTCAGGGATCCATCTCTGTCAAGCTACCACCAGAAAAGTGGTCGGATCTCTTATGTTCATTTTCAAGGTCTGGAGACTCGGTTAGGCATCTTTTTTCTCATTGTTTTACAGCTCTTTCTTAAGCAGGATTGTTATATTGCTATCTTGCTTTGTTCCTTTCTACTTTTGGCACTGTTAGTCCTGGGACTTATTTGTTTGTCTTCTCACTTTGCATGTACAGTCCATAGGCCTTCGCTGTGTCCCTTATTTGCTTAAGGTTAGTTTACTAGCTCACTTAAATTACAATAAAGACAGATACGAGAATTTTCGCTCTTATTCCATTGCAGCCTTACTTTTTAATTTGGCTGGAAATTAACGTTTGAAATGTGAGTTCATCAAATGTGGTTCTTTGAGGGTTTGCGAACAGTTCACCTGCCAATCCACGCTTGATCTCTTTCACATTGTACGACATGTGAGGATGGTCCAAAAGAATTTATAACATGAAAGCTTGGAACCTTGGTATCTATTGTTTGCCAGGTAATCTTTTTGTTTTAATAATATTTTCTTTCTTGTATTCTTGTCATTATTTTGGATTCGTAATTTTCTAAAGATATTTTAATTGATTTTGTGTTTGTAGCACATCTGCAAGTATCTGCCAGAGTTGCTCTCTCTCTGATATCAGAAATATGGTCATCCTTCAGCTTGCCTGTTGCTAACAGACCTGCTCACATTGCTCCTGTAAGATAATTTGAATTTCAGTGGGTATTAAAATACCGCACATACTTTTGTGTGTGGCATTTTAGAACAGATACTTTGGTTAATGATCTTACTTGTCATTCTCTTTTCTGATTTTAGATTCTGCTTCTTGTGGAGCAACTTTGCTTGGCTCTCAACGATGAATTCAGAAAGTACCTTGCTGATATACTTACCTGCTGTATTCAAGTTCTTACTGATGTAGAAAGGTTTAGTGACTACACATACGTTATTACTATTCTCCACACGCTTGATGTTTTTGGTGGTCAGTCTTCCTTTGTTTTCTCCGCTCCATGTCTTGGTTTGTATCACTTTGATGTTGAGGTATCTAGTGGTCTCATCTTACTTTACAGGGACACTAGATGAGCATATGCATCTTCTTCTTCCTACACTTATTCGGTTGTTTAAATTGGATGCTTTAGTATAAGTAAGATGCGGTGCAATCAAAACTCTCACAACATTAATGTAGGAAATACGCTTGGGGTTGCATCGCTCAGACTATATGCTGGATGAGCAAACTAAATTACTTCTGCAAATTGAGCTTAACACTATTTCATCATCATTTTCGGGACTAAGTTGTCTTGTCAGTGAGCTTCACAGGTAAAATTAATTTATGTTAACTTTCATGGTAAAGCTTTCATTTTTTGAAATTATGAAATCCAGAACTTTTAGTGTAATTTATCAAGTTATTTGCTGTTTTCATCTTTTTAGAGGATGAAATCGTTGTATTCATGTGTGAATGCTCAAAAAGTTACTTCAGAATTTCCAATCATAATGTTAACTCTTTCTCCTCTGAAGCTCATATGGAACTGGATCTCAACTGTCATTTGCAGGAGCTTGCTTCAGCAATACAGAGAACGCATTGCATTAGATCCTAGTAAAATTCCCACAAACAATTCCGTAAATCAATTTGCAGAAGCACTGGCTAAAGCTTGGAATGAATATGGTGATCCAAGGTTGATTTGATTAGAGAGACATTAAGTTTCTTATGCTACAATGAAATATATTTGAAGTTACACTAACTTAAATACATAATGCAGGGCTGTAGTTATGTTTGTGGTTCAAGTTGAAGAGCGCAACATGTACGATCAGCATTGGCTTTCGGTGTCACTGAGAGAAAAATATCCTACATTACGTGATGGATTTGTATTTGATGTGCGTATCATAGTAAGAGGAAATGGCCATACTTAAGACAGTTAAAATTATGTTGGTTTAAAATACAACAAAATATGGATTGGTGGTACATCCGTCGAGGTTTTTGCTTGTACCTGGAAATATTTCCTTAGCTTTTAACACACATCAAATTACAACTACCAGAAAGACGCTAGCGGAAATTGATGCACATGGCGAGCTTCTAGAAGATGGTACCCTCTTTGTGTATGTCACTTTTTACTAAAGTACATTTTAATTTTAAGCTGTTGTATTTGCAGTTTCTATATGAGAAGCTTAAAATCTTAGGATCGCAGAGATGGTGAACCAGTGGCAGTCATTTATTTTAGAGTTGGCTAAGCATCAAGTGACTATCACTCGGAATCTATAAGTCAACTTTTGTTCTGCTTGGCATTGTAGCTTACTTTATGCAGTGTCGTTCTTTAGAATTCCCATGCTCAACCAAGCGATCTTAAACACCTTTTGCTGGATCGTACGTGACTTCACACTTGCTGACTGTCATTATGTCACGACCCGGATTTTCCCCCAACATCGGGATCGTGATGGCGCCTACTCGTGGTAGCTAGGCAAGCCACTGTATTCATACTATCCTGTCTTTAATAATATTTCGTAATTAATTTATCAACAAAACTATAACTTTAATTAAATAAGTGCGGAAGACTTTATCGAATAGAAATAACCAGTTTTAAAGTAAAACCATACTGAAATCCTCTACCCAAGACGTGGAGTCACCAACTCACGGACTACTACTGAATACTGCACATAAAAGTCTGAAATAAATATAACATAATCTGTTTGTCTCGGAACAAAGAGACTACAGCTAGAAACATAAGTAAAGAGAGAGACGCCGGGCCTGCGGACGTCTGCAAGCTACCTCGGTCTCAAATATGATCAACTCCCATGCAAAAGATCTACTGCTGCTTCTCCTGATCGTAACCTGGACCTGTGCAAAAACGCACAGAAGTGCAGTATCAGCACAACCGACCCCATGTGCTGGTAAGTGTATGGCCTATCCCGGCGAAGTAGTGACAAGCCTAGGACCAGACACCCACATAAACTTGTGCAATTCCATATATATGTATACCACAAAATAACGAGAAATAACCAAGTAATAATGCAATAAGGAATATCTCAAAGGAATTCAACAATTAACAACAGTTAATAAGTCCACAAGGAAAAACAAAGTCTAATGGAAAAACAAGTAATAGCAAGTCAAGTAATAGCAAGTAGTTGCACGGCATCACCCTTCGTGCTTTTACTCTCATCCTCACCAAATAAGCAAATAAAGTGTACGGCATCACCCTTCGTACTTTTACTCTCATCCTCACCAAATAAGCAAATAAAGTGTACGGCATCACCCTTCGTACTTTTACTCTCCTCCTCACATCCATGGTACGACATGATCCTTCGTACATGGTTTAATAACAAGGCACGACATGATCCTTCGTGCATAATAAATAACATGGCACGGCATTAACCTTCGTGCATAATCAATAACAAGGCACGGCATTAACCTTCGTGCATAAATAATAAATCAAGGCACGACATCACCCTTCGTGCATTATCACTCTTCCTTACCCAAATAAGAATCACAGTTAAGGGCAAAGAATGAAACAGTAAATCATAAACCGTCCAAACAAGAGCAATCAATAATCATCTTCACAACAAGTCCCAACAAGGGAGAACAATAACAATTCTTCAACAATTTATCTTCAAATATGTCTCACAACAAGTATTAACAACGAGTCACGGTCATGCTAGACGCCAGTGTATGGATGCTCATCACCACAGCCCATACACCGCACTCGATCACATAACACATAGCACATATTCCTATTCCCTCAAGCTAGGATACAACAAACACTTACATCGAATGTTTATGAACAATTCAATCCGTGGCAATGGCTTTTCCTTTCAAATTTGGCTACAATCCAATCGTATCTATACACAATTGATTTAATATCATCAATACTACTCAACAAACTAATTCATATGGCCAATTACAACTTTTACAACATTCTGCCCGGAATAGTGGATTTTGACCCCGGGCCCACATGGTCGAAACTCGGGGTTCGGACCAAAATCCGGTTACCCATCCCCCCACGAGTTCAAATATATGATTTGTTTCAAAATCGGACCTCAATTCGAGGTCCAATCACCCAATTTGTGAAAAACCTTATATTTTACCAAAAACAAGAAATTTTACCATGAAAACCTTTGATTTCTATTGAAAAACATGTTTAATGTTGTTAGGAATTGAAAGAATTGAGTAAAAAGTGACTTACAATTGTTTTGAAGAAGAGGGAGTTCGTGAAAAATCGCCAGTGGGTGTTTTTGGGGTGTGAAATGTGAAAAATGAAGCTGGAAATCATGATTTACAGGTCTCTGTGTTCGCATTTGCGAACATGGGTTCGCAATTGCGAACCCCGACCAATTTCTGGAGTTTGAAAAATAAGCTAAGGCTGGGAAATTCGCATTTGCGAACTTTTGTTCGCATTTGCGAAGCCAAGGCAATTCTGGGGCCTTCGCATTTGCGAACATTTGTTCGCATTTGCGAACAAAGCTTGGCTGAGGAGCCTTCGCATTTGCGAAGAATTCTTCGCATTTGTGAAGAATGGCTTAACACTGAAGGCTTCGCATTTGCGAGGTTTGGTTCGCATTTGCGAACCCAAACAGTCCTGGGCGCCCTTCGCATTTGCGATCAAGGGTTCGCATTTGCGAACCCTGCCTTGATTTGTCACCTTCGCAATTGCGAGAAATGCTTCGCAATTGCGAAGCCAACAGCTGGGTGAAAAACCAGCAGTGCAAAAATTCAGAAATTGAACCAACGGCCTATCAAATCTTTACCCAAGCCTCCCGGGCTCCAAACCAAACATGTACACAACATCAAAAACACATTACAAACTTGTTCGTGCGATCACATCGCCAATATCACCTCGTTTTCATCAAACGACATCCAAATGTCATCAAACTTTGCAGAAAGCACATATATAATATTTAAGACTTGTACCGGGTGTCGGAACCAAAATACGAGCCCGATACAAAGGTCAATTTATTCATTTTCCTTTAACAATTACATCAAAAACAATTTCATAGAAAAATTCATAACTTGGGCTCTAGGCCTCAGAATTCGACTCCGGACGCATGTCCAAGTCCCATATTTTCCTACGGACCTCTCGGGACCATCCAATCTCGGTCCGGATCCGTTTACCAAAAATGTTGACCGAAGTCAACCATATCAATATTAATATCATTTTTATCCAAATTTCTCATAGAATTCATATTTTCTATCACAAAATCTTTCCGGCTACATGCTCGGATTGTGCACGTAAATCGAGGCAACATGGAATGAGGTTTTCAAGGCCTCGGAAGCTCGAAATGATTAATAAAATAAGTGATGACCCTTTGGGTCGTCACAATCTCCACCTCTAAAACAACCGTTCGTCCTCGAATGGACAAAAGAAAGAAGTACCTGAGTCAGGAAACAAGTGTGGGTAGCGGCTCCGCATATCAGACTCGGACTCCCAGGTCGATGCCTCAGGAGGCTGACCTCTCCACTGAACACGCACAGAAGGATAACTCTTCGACCTCAACTGTCGAACCCGCCGGTCTAGAATAGCCACCGGCTCCTCCTCGTAAGATAGATCATTGTCCAATTGGACAGTACTGAAGTCTAACACATGTGTGGGATCGCCGTGGTATCTCCGAAGCATAGATACATGAAAAACTGGATGCACGGCTGATAAGCTAGGCGGCAAAGCTAATCTGTAAGCCACCTCTCCCACTCTGTCTAGAATCTCAAATGGACCAATATACCTAGGGCTGAGCTTGCCCTTCTTCCCGAACCTCATCATGCCCTTCATAGGCGACACTCGGAGCAATACTCGTTCACCAACCATGAAATCTATATCTCGAACCTTACGATCCGCATAAGTCTTCTGCCTCGACTGAGCTGAACGCAATCTCTCCTGAATAGTCTTGACCTTATCCAAGGCCTCCGAACTAAGTCTGTACCCAACAACCGAGCCTCTCCCGGTTCAAACCATCCGACCGGTGATCGACATCGCCTACCATACAATGCCTCATACGGAGCCATCCTGGATGCTAGATTGGTAAATGTTATTGTAGGCGAACTCTGCTAATGGTAGAAACCGGTCCCACGAGCCTCCGAAATCAATAACACGAGGCTCGAAGCATGTCCTCGAGAATCCGAATAGTCCTCTCGGATCGGCCATCCATCCGAGGATGAAATGTCGTACTCAACCGAACCCGGGTGCCTAACTCCTCGCCGGACCGCTCTCCATAACCGCGAGGTAAACTGCGTTCCCGATCGGAGATAATAGATACTGGCACCCCATGAAGACGAACAATCTCCCTAATGTAAATCTCCGCTAACCTCTCCGACGAGTAGGAGACAGACACTGGAATAAAGTGTGCTGATTTGGTCAGCCTATCAACAATGACCCAAATAGCATCAAATTTCCTCCGAGTCAAAGGAAGTCCAGTAACGAAGTCCATAGTGATCCGCTCCCATTTCCACTCGGGAATTTCAATCCTCCGGAATACACCACCAGGTCTCTGGTGCTCATATTTCACCTGCTGACAATTTAGACACCGAGCGACATACGCAACGATATCTTTCTTCAGTTTGCGCCACCAATAGTGCTATCGTAAGTCCTGGTACATCTTCGTGGCGCCGGGTGTATAGAATACCGCGAACTATGGGCCTCCGCTAAGATCAACTCTCGAATCCCTTCGACATTGGGCACACAAACTCGACCCTGCAATTTCAATACCCCATCATCATCTAGATTTACCTGTGTGGCACCTCCCCGCTGTACCGTATCTCTCAAATCACGCAAATGAGGATCATCAAATTGCCTCTCACGGATACGCTCTAATAGAGAAGATCGAGCGACCGTGCGGGCTAACACCCTGCTAGGCTCAGAAATGTCTAATCTCACGAACCGGTTGGCTAAGGCCTGGACATCTAGAGCTAATGGTCTCTGACTGACCGGAATGTATGCAAGACTACCCATGCCGGCATACTTTCTACTCAAAGCATCGGCCACCACATTGGCCTTACCTGGATGATATAAGATAGTAACATCATAGTCTTTTAGCAACTCTAACCATCTCCGCTGTCGTAGATTCAACTCCTTCTGTTTGAACAAGTACCGTAGGCTTTTGTGATCGGTGTACACCTCACATGTCACACCATATAGATAATGCCTCCAGATCTTTAAGGCATGAACCACTGCTGCTAACTCAAGATCATGAACTGGATAATTCTTCTCATGTATCTTTAATTGCCTCGAAGCATAAGCGATAACCTTACCATCGTGCATCAATACCGCTCCAAGCCCTGTACGAGATGCGTCATAATAAACTGTATAAGGCCCTGCACCTGTAGGTAGTACCAACACCGGTGCGGTGGTCAAGGTTATCTTGAGCTTCTGAAAGCTCGCCTCACACTCCTCTGACCATTGAAACTGGACACCCTTCTGGGTCAACCTGGTCATCGGGGCCGCAATAGAAGAAAACCCCTCTACAAATCGACGGTAGTAATCCTGCTAATCCCAAGAAACTCCGGATCTCGATCACTGAAGCTGGGTCGAGGCCAATTCTGGATTGCCTCAATCTTCTTCGGGTCTACTCGAATACCTTCCACCGATACAATATGACCCGAAATGCTACCGAACTCGACCGTAACTCACATTTAGAAAATTTGGCATATAGCCGGTTATCTTTCACAGTCTGAAGAACCCCTCGAGGTGATGCTCGTGCTCTTCCTGGGCTGCTGGAGTACACCAGGATGTCATCTATGAAGACTATCACAAATAGATCTAAGTAAGGCCTCTGAATACCCGATTCATCAACTCCATGAATGCTGCCGGGGCATTGGTCAACCCGAAGGACATGACCAAGAACTCATAATGCCCATATCTAGAGCGAAAGGTCGTCTTAGGAATGTCAGCCGCCCTGATCTTCAGCTGATGGTAGCGTGACCTCAAGTCTATCTTTGAAAATACCTTGGCACCTTGAAGTTGGTCAAATAAATCATCAATTCGTGGAAGTGGATATTTATTTTTGATAGTCACCTTGTTTAACTGCCGGTAATCAATACACATCCGCATCGAGCCATCCTTCTTCTTTACAAATAATACAGGTGCTCCCCAGGGGGAAACACTGGGCCTGATAAAGCCCTTCTCAAGAAGGTCCTGCAACCGATCTTTCAACTCTTTTAACTCCGGCGGGGCCATACGATAGGGTGGAATAGAGATGGGCCGAGTGCCCGGTGCCAAATCAATACAGAAATCAATATCCCTGTCGGGTGGCATGCCCGGCAGGTCTGAAGGAAAAACCTTCGGAAACTCCCGTGCAATAGGGACCGACTCAATGGAAGGAACTTCTGCGCTGGAATCACAAACATAAGCTAGATAAGCTAGACACCCCTTCTCGACCATACGTCGAGCCTTAACATAGGAGATAACAGTGCGAACGGAGTGGCTTGAGGTACCTTTCCACTCTAGTCGGGGTGATTCTGGCAAGGCTAAGGTCACCGTCTTAGCATGGCAATCAAGAATAGCATGATATGGGGACAACCAATCCATCCCCAATATGACATCAAAATCTACCATATCCAAAAGCAACAGATCACGGGTCTCAAGACCCCCAAATATAACTACGCACGAACGATGCACCCGATCGACTACAATGGAGTCACCCACTGGTGTAGCCACATAAACTGGAATATCCAGAGCATAGCTGGGCACAGCCAAATACGGTGCAAAGTAGGAAGACACATAGGAATATGTAGACCCAGGGTCAAACAATACTGAAGCACCTCCGTCACAAACAAGAATGGTACCTATAATTAGAGCATCTGATGCCTCTGCCTCTTGCCTAGCTGGTAAAGCAGAAAATCGGGGATCAGCACCCCCCCCCTGAGCTACATCTCTAGGACGATCATCCACTGGCTGACCTCTACCTCCGGCTGGATGGTCTCCACCTCTACGGTCTCGACCTCCACCTCTACGATCTCTACCCCCGCCTCTGGCTGACTGGGCAGGCTGTGCGTCAGCTGGGGCCTGAATCATGGGACGAGGACCCCGCTGCTGAGTGTTGCCCGTTTCTCGAGGGCAAAACCTGACAAGATAAACTGGGTCACCATAACCGTAACAACATTTAGACTGATAGGGCTGCTGGCCCTGACGCCCTGAATGGCCTCCACGAACACTCTGAAGAGGTTGAGCATTAATAGGAGGCTGGTCTGAATAATGCCCACGAAAACCGCGATCACCTGGTCCACCCTGTGAAGCCTGAAGGGCGGAATGAAAAGGCCTGGAGGACTGGCCTCTATCAAAGGATTCTCTGCTACCAGAGGAAGAAGCACCAAACCTACCCGAATGACGAGGCCTCTTATCCGAAGAATAACCGCCTCCTCTAGCGAGAGCCATCTCAACTCTGCGTGCTGCATTGGCTGCCTTCTGAAATGATATGTCACTCCCCACGCCCATAGCCATCTGGAGTCTAATCGGCTGATTAAGCCCATCTATAAATCTGCGGACCCTCTCCCGCTCCGTGGGAAGTATCACCACTGCATGACGAGCCAAGTCGATAAATCTCGTCTCATACTGTGTAACTGTCATAGTGTCCTGATGGAGGCGCTCAAACTGCCTCCGAAGTACATCCCGCTGAGTAGCAGGGAGAAACTTCTCTAGAAATAGTTCCGCAAACTGATCCCATGATAAAGCTGGGGACCCTGCAGGTCGAGTCAAGCAATAATCTCTCCACCAAGTCTTGGCGGATCCTGCAAGCCTGAATGTACAGAAGTCAACTCCGTTTGTCTCCACGATCCCCATAGTCTTGAGAATCTCATGGCAACTGAATAAAAAGTCCTGAGGATCTTCTGATGCGGCTCCACTGAATGTAGTGGTGAATAGCTTGGAGAACCGATCAAGTCTCCACAACGAATCAGAAGTCATGGCCGCTCCATCACCTGCATGAGCTGTGGTACCTGACTAAGTGGCCACAGCTGGCTGAACCACTGGTGCCTGAGGCTGAGGAGCTACCGGCTCCGGAGTACGAGCAATAGGAGTCTGGGCCCCTCCTCCAGCCTGAGAAGCGGCTGGTGCAACTGATAATAAACCCGCTCTGGCAATGCTGTCCATAAATCCCGCTATTCCGACCAAAGCATCCCGGAGATCCGGGGTAAATAAAGCCTCTCCTGGGACCTGAGCTGGGCCCACTGGAGCTGCTGGGACTGGAGCCTCCTCGTCAATCTCAATATGAGGCTCCACCTCTGGGGTAGCTGCCTGGGGCTGAGCTCTACCCCTACCACGGCCTCTGATACGGCCTTGGCCCCTGCCCCTCACGGGAGCTGCCTGGGGCTCGGGCTGCTGGTCAGCGGACGAAGAAGCGCGTGTCCTCACCATCTGCGAAAGGACAGAATAGAAATTCAATCAGCAATTGAGGAACAAGTCGCACGACAAGAAAGAACAAATGAGAGACTCTTTCCTAACTCAATAGACTCTGGAGGACAAGTACAGATGTCTCCGTACTTACCTCTCAAACTCTACTAAGCTTGTTCGTGAGTGGTGAGACCTATGTAACCTAGAGCTTTGATACCAACTTGTCACGACCCGGATTTTCCCCCAACATCGGGATCGTGATGGCGCCTACTCGTGGTAGCTAGGCAAGCCACCGTATTCATACTATCCTGTTTTTAACACAATTTTAATTAAATAAATGCGGAATACTTTATCGAAATAGAAATAACTAACTTCATGATGAAAATCATACCGAAATCCTCTACCCAAGACGTGGAGTCACCAACTCACGAACTACTATGGAATACTACACATAAAAGTCTGAAGGAAATATAACATAATTCTGTTTGTCTCGGAACAAAGAGACTACAGCTAATAACATAAATAAAGAGAGAGACGCCGGGCCTGCGGACGTCTGCAAGCTACCTCGGTCACAAATATGATCAACTCCCACACAATCGATTTACTGCTGCTGCTGCTCCTGATCGTAACCTGGACCTGTGCAAAAACGCACAGAAGTGTAGCATCAGCACAACCGACCCCATGTGCTGGTAAGTGCCCGGCCTATCCCGCGAAGTAGTGACAAGCCTAGGACCAGACACCCACATAAACCTGTGCAATTCAATATATATATGTATACCACAGAATAACAAGAAATAACCAAGTATTAACACAATAAGGAATATCTCAAAGAATTCAACAATTAACCACAGTTAATAAATTCACAAGGAAAAACAAAGTATAATGTAAACACAAGTAATATCAATTCAAGAAATAGCAAGCAATTGCACGGCATCACCCTTCGTGCTTTTACTCTCATCCTCACCAAATAAGCAAATAAAGTACACTGCATCACCCTTCGTGCTTTTACTCTCATCCTCACATCCATAGTACGGCATGATCCTTCGTACATGGTTCAATAACAGGGCACGGCATGATCCTTCGTGCATAATCAATAAAACATGGCACGTCATTAACCTTCGTGCATAAATAAATAAACATGGCACGGCATCACCCTTCGTGCATTATCACTCTTCCTCACCCAAATAACAATCACAGTTAAGGGCAAAGAAAGAAGCAGTAATTCATAAAATGTCCCAACAAGGGCAATCAATAATCATCTTCACAACAAGTCCCGACAAGGGAGAACAATAACAATTCATCTGTAATATATCTCAAAATAATCATTTTCCAACGACTCACGGTCATACTAGACGCCAGTGTATGGATGCTCGTCACCACAGACCCATACACCGCACTCGATCACATAACACATAACACATAATCCTATTCCCTCAAGCTAGGATAGAACAAACACTTACCTCGAGTGTTTATGAACAATTCAATCCGTGGAAATGTCTTTTTCTTTCAACTTTGGCTCAAATCCAATCGTATCTATACACAATTGATTTAATATCATCAATACTACTCAACAAACTAATTCTTAAGACCAAATACATCTTTTACAACATTCTCCCCGAAATAGTGAATTTCAACCCCGGGCCCACATGGTCGGAACTCGGGGTTAGGACCAAAATCCGGTTACCCATCCCCCACGAGTTCATATATATGATTTGTTTCAAAATCGGACCTCAATTCGAGGTCCAATTCCCAATTTATGAAAAACCCTATTTTCTAGCAAAAACAAGAATTCTACCATGAAAATCTTTGATTTCTTATGAAAAACATGTTTAATGATGTTAGGAATTGAAAGAATTAAGTAAAAAGTGACTTACAATCGTTTTGATGAAGAAGAAATCCGTGAAGAATCGCAAATGGGTGTTTTTGTTTTGTAAAAAGTGAAGAAATGAACTTAAAATCGTGTTTTACAAGTCTCTGTGTTCGCATTTGCGAACATGGGTTCGCAATTGCGAACCCCGACCAATTTCTGGAGTTTGAAAAATAAGCTAAGGTTGGGAAGTTCGCATTTTCGAACATTTGTTCGCATTTGCGATCACTGGCAGACAAAGGGCTGTTCGCATTTGCGAACTAATGTTCGCATTTGCGAAGGCAGTATAGGGCAGTGTTCGCATTTGCGAACAATGGTTCGCATTTGCGAACACAGGCAGTATAGGGAATGTTCGCATTTGCGAACATAGGCAGTTCCTGGGGACGTTCGCATTTGCGAACAATTGTTCGCATTTGCGAACAAGGCTGGGCATGAGGGGTTTCGCATTTGCGATCAGGGTTCGCATTTGCGAGCCCTGCCTTGTACTGCCCCCTTCGCAATTGCGAGAAATACTTCGCAATTGCAAAGCCAACAGCTGGGTGAAAAACCAGCAGTGCAAAAATTCAGAATTTAATCCAACGGCCTATCAAATCTTTACCCGAGCCCCGGGCTCCAAACCAAACATGTACACAACCTCAAAAACACATTATGAACTTGTTCGTGCGATCACATCGCCAATATCACCTCGTTTTCATCAAATCAAGCCTCAAATTCATGATTTTCATACCTTTGGTTTTCAAAACTTTCAAACTTGGGACTCAAGGTCCAAAACATCTCAAACGACATCCAAATGTCACCAAACTTTACAGTAATCACATATATAATATTTAAGACTTGTACCGGGCGTCGGAACCAAAATACGAGCCCGATACCAAGGTCAATTAATTCATTTCCTTTAACAATTACATCAAAAACAATTTCATAGAAAAATTCATAACTTGGGCTCTAGGCCTCAGAATTCGACTCCGGACGCATGTCCAAGTCCCATACTTTCCTACGGACCTCTCGGGACCATCCACTCTCGGGTCCGGATCCGTTTACCAAAAATGTTGACCGAAGTCAACCATATCAATATTAATATCATTTTTATCCAAATTTCTCATAGAATTCATATTTTCTATCACAAAATCTTTCCGGCTACATGCTCGGATTGTGCACGTAAATCGAGGCAACATGGAATGAGGTTTTCAAGGCCTCAGAAGCTCGAAATGATTAATAAAATAAGTGATGACCCTTTGGGTCGTCACAAGAAGCATTGGAATGTGCAACTCAGGCTTAGATAACTATAAAAATATGTTCCCATCATTTTCAAAGGAACTGTTAAAGAGCCACTCTGTGGTTCTTTTAGTGAAGGTGTTATGCATATCTACTTTCTGCAAAATCTTTTGAGACATCTCTAATTTGACTGTGTGTGTGCATGAGCGCACAATTTTAATATTTGATTTTTGATATTTAAAATTTGGGAGGTTGAAGCTGGATTTGGTTCATAATTACTTTTCAATTATGTGACTATGGAAGTGATCACAAATAGAGAGATAGTACATTTTACTATTGCTTCTCATTGTGATTCAACTAATGCTTGCACTTAACAATTACCTTACAGTCTTTCTTGATCTGTTTTATGCAACTCCTTTTATTATAGGAGTGGAGAGCCAGGCTTCTGATGGAGCAGTCACGTGCAGTCAAGTGCCCTTCCATTTCCTATCATTTAGTTGGGACCAAGAAGATTCAACACGAGCTTGCAAAACCCAATGTACTAGAAAGGTAAATTTTAATTCAAGTCGCGTCTCTTGTGTTTTGTTGATAAGCTTAATAGTTGTCAATAGGTAGTCTTTCAAGTTGAGACTGGATTATTTTTGGTGTATTTCTTCTTCCTGTTGGACGCTTTGCCTCACTTTGGTAAAACATGTTGGACGCTTTGCCTCGCTTTGTGGGCGCTTTAGTATCGCATCAAGGCTCTAAATCATATTATTCCTTGCCAGTGATTCTTTGTCTATATACTATTGATTCTTGCTTATAATTATTAGTCTTAGAATATATATATATATATATATATATATATATATATATATATATATATATATATATATATATATATATATATATATATATATATATATATATATATATATATATAATTTACCTTTTCTTCAGTTGCGCCTTTTTTCATTAAAGTCCACAGTTTATTTCCGCTTTGTGCTTAAAGCCCCAATGGAACTTAGAGCTTTTTTGCGCTTTTTTCATTTGACAACGCTGGTTTGGACATAGATTTAGTTGAAACTTGAAAAAATAATTTTTCAAGTAGTTTTGAAAAATAATTTTTGGAAGTTAAAATTATGTTTGGACATGCATTTTATTTGAAAATTATTTGAAGTTTGTGAGTGGGAGAACAAGTTTCACCCAAAATCTACCCTAAACTAGATTTTGGGAACTTGAAAATAATTTGAGAATTTCAAAAATAGATCATTACTCTATGAACAAGCAATGTTTTCAAAAAGGATTTGAAAAAACGTTGCCAAAATATATGGTCAAACAGGGCCTTATTGTTTCCAATTTTAGCGTGTCTAACAGTAATCTACTGCCGCAGGTTGCTATCAACTCACTCATGCGGATACTCAGGGATCCATCTGTGTCAAGCTACCACCAGAAAGTGGTCGGATCTCTTATGTTCATTTTCAAGGTCCGGAGACTCGGTTAGGCATCTTTTTTCTCATTGTTTTACAGCTCTTTCTTAAGCGCAGGATTGTTATATTGCTATCTTGCTTTGTTCCTTTCTACTTTTGGCACTGTTAGTCCCGGGACTTATTTGTTTGTCTTCTCACTTTGCATGTACAGTCCATGGGCCTTGGTTGTGTCCCTTATTTGCCTAAGGTTAGTTTACTAGCTCACTTGAATTACAATAAAGACAAATACGGGAATTTTTGCTCTTATTCCATTGCAGCCTTACTTTTTATTTTGGCTGGAAATTAACGTTTGTAATGTGAGTTCATCAAATGTGGTTCTTTGAGGGTTCGCGAACAGTTCACCTGCCAATCCATGCCTGATCTCTTTCACATTGTACGACATGTGAGGATAGTCCAAAAGAATTTATAACATGGAAGCTTGGAACCTTGGTATCTATTATTTGCCAGGTAATCTTTTTGTTTTAATAATATTTTCTTTCTTGTATTCTTGTCATTATTTTGGATTCGTAATTTTCTAAAGATATTTTAATTGATTTTGTGTTTGTAGCACATCTGCAAGTATCTGCCAGAGTTGCTCTCTCTCTCTGATATCAGAAATATGGTCATCCTTCAGCTTGCCTGTTGCTAACAAACATGTTCACATTGCTCTTGTAAGATAATTTGAATTTCAGTGGATATTAAAATACCGCACATACTTTTGTGTATGGCATTTTAGAACAGATACTTTGGTTAATGATCTTACTTGTCATTCTCTTTTCTGATTTTAGATTCTGCTTCTTGTGGAGCAACTTTGCTTGGCTCTCAACGATGAATTCAGAAAGTACCTTGCTGATATACTTCCCTGCTGTATTGAACTTTATGTAGAAAGGTTTAGTGACTACACATACGTTATTACTATTCTCCACACGCTTGATGTTTTTGGTGGTCAGTCTTCCTTTGTTTTATCTGCTCCATGTCGTGATTTGTATCACGTTGATGTTGAGGTATCTATTGGTCTCATCTTACTTTGCAGGGACACTAGATGAGCATATGCATCTGCTTCTTCCTACACTTATTCGATTGTTTAAATTGGATGTTTCAGTAGAAGTAAGACGCGGTGCAATCAAAACTCTCACAATACCTCGTGTGTAGGTTGGTATAAAAGGGAGTTCTTCCAAGATCATTTTTCCATTTGATGGAATATTTTTGTTACCTCTTTTCTTCTCTTTGTTTCTATTTTGCTGGTCACTGGACACATATCTTCTTTGGAACATCACTTGACGCTTGTCTTGGACGGGTCTGATTTTTTTCCCTCACATTAATCACCAAGGATATATGAGACTTATTCTCTCATGAAAAAGATAACAAATGAAATGACAAACATTTACTATTCTACGTTGTTTTGATGTTGACTCTAGGGGGTACACTCTCAAATATCAAATCCTGATCCATCTATATCTATGGACTCACTTATGTAAAAAACAACTTTCTATTTTCATTTTTTACTTTGGAATATATATATTAGTTGTAACTGATTTTCACTTGAAGGTCATCGAGTAATTTTGGCTAAACTAAGAATTCTTAAGTGGCTAATCACATTTTATTAGTGTTTCAATTTTGGTTATGCTACAACGTTCCCTTAGAAATACAGTTATCTTTCCTTTTCATGCTATTTCTTACCTTATTCTTCATGAGCAATTGCTGGGTGATTCTATTACCGGTCTTGATATTATTCACTAATTTTATCTTCTTGTTTTTGACCCTATCACTCAAATTGTGTTTTAATTCTGAGGCAGACTGGATTGCAAGAAATCATTATGTTGCACTTCACAACTAAATGCAGAACATTGTCAGAGGATGAGTTATCAAGCATAAGAAAACAACTCTTGGAAAGGTTTGAACCAGACGATGCATATCCACTTGGAATTCCTTTGTATATGGAAACACCTCACCCCTGCTCTCCACTTGCTCAGATTGAGTTTGAGACTTTTGATGAGGTCATGGCATCTCCTTCCCTCATAGATGAAGAAGCAATTTCAGATGCTAATGAAAGCCAATCAGGTCGAAAGACCTCTCTTTCCATCAATTCCCTTGACATTCTAAGCGTGAACCAGCTTTTAGAATCGGTGAGTAACTGCTTAGAAACACATGCTTAGGAATATTTGTTTCGTTGTTAATGTTCTAGATTAGTCTTTGGAAAGTTTTGCTTACACATTATTTTTTTTTTAAACATTTAAAACTATGAAAATCCACTTGGTGTTTGCGCCATTGCAAAGAGACTAAGAAGTGGGAACAATGAATAGAGAAATATGTCTCGACACTTGTCTTTATGGGGCATCAGGGGTTCCGCCTATCTTTTGCCTTCCTATTAGTGAAGCATAGTAACAAAAGGGACGAAAATGAATGATCTCTCCCACCCCTTTGTATCGGTGTCGACCAGGCACGATAGTGGTGGTGATCGGGATAAGGGGAGCATCTGCTCAGTTGCAGTGGAAGCGGATGCTTAGATTGTTGGTGAAGACGAAGAAATAAAAAGATGGGAAATTGAGAAGAATAAGATGACAATGAAGACAAAAGTAGTGCAAAAAAGAAAAGAAATTTGGTCATGTTTCAGCAAACCTACTTTCTTTGTTTTCTGTCTCTTCTGCTTCTAGTCGAGTTGAAGCCCTAGTTTGTAGGCAAAGGCCAAGATTATGATGAAGAGAGTACTTTTTAGCAAAACCCTAAAAGTTCTTGTAAAGAACATGAAAGCCCTGATTAGAAAAGGAAAACATGAAAACCAAAGGCTCAACACTTGCAAAGTTGTCGCCTACAAGCTAAAATCCCAAACAATTCAGGGTTGCCATTTTTTTCTTAATCATGAGAGAGTCCTAAAACTACAAAACAAACACCTGAGCATTACACCTAATCAAATAACAGCATTAAGAATTTACAATCTAATAACTCCTAAGCTACATTCCAGTAACTCCTAAACGACCTTGGGACTAAAGAAAATTAAATCAGATTGACCGTCGTATGAACAATACACTTGAACAATAACTTTGTTTGTCCCTCTGTCATCAGCTCTCCTTGGGTTGGAAAAAGATTTGTCTTTCCTGGATCAGTAGGATGTCCAGGTGATCCTTTTCGTTACGTTCTTTTTCTTGCCAACTGGAGTTTCTTAAGTGTTAACTCTCTTACGCTTGCCCTCTGCACTGTAATCATTTGCTTATGTAGCATATAAGCTAAATTTAAGGTATCGCACCACGGTTACACAGTTGCATGCTTTACCTCCATAACCGTGTCATGTTCATAACATGGGAACTTTTTGATTTTTCATGCATTTCGCCAAATGTGATTAGACTGAAGTTCGTGTCTCTTAGAGATTGTCTTTTGACTCTCAAAGCTGTTGTACTTGAAATCATGGTTGTTGGGATGCTCCAAAACACTCTTGCTTAGGCTCTCCCCATCCTTGTGGATCTGCTACTGAATAAATCTGAGTCTGATCGAATTCTTGTTGGCTAAATTCTTATGAATTCCTATTAAACAATCAGTGGTTGCTGCTCCTCCTCATCATCTGGTAGAAACTTAGAAAGGTTGAAATCTGTGTTATCTGTCTCCACATCATAAAAGGTGCGGATCCCCAGCTGGAATTATCATCTCCCGAATCATTGTTGATATCCTATAAGAGTAACATTTTTAGGAAAATACAGATACGCCACAAAAAATATGATAATTGCCTTCGTTATGACTTATGAGTTCATCTTTATTTTCCATCCATTGAAGCTTCACTATAATTAGACAAGAGGGGTTGCTCTAATGGTAAGCAACCTCCACTTCCAACCGAGAGGTTGTGAGTTCGAGTCTCCCCAAGAGCAAGGTGGGAAGTTCTTGGAGGGAAGGATGTCGGGGGTCTATTTGGAAACAGCCTCTCTACCCTAGGGTAGGGGTAAGGTCTGCGTACACACTACCCTCCCCAGACCCCACTAAGTGGGATTATACTGGGTTGTTGTTGTTGTTGTTATCTTATGGAGCAACTTTGCTTGGCTCTCAACGATGAATTCAAAAAGTACCTTGCTGATATACTTTCCTGCTGTATTCAAGTTCCTACTGATGCAGAAAGGTTTAGTGACTACACATACGTTATTCCTATTCTCCACACGCTTGATATTTTTGGTGGTCAGTCTTACTTTGTTTTCTCTGCTCCATCTCTTGGTTTGTATCACTTTGATGTTAAGGTATCTAGTGGTCTCATCTTACTTTGCAGGGACACTAGATGAGCATATGCATTTGCTTCTTCCTACACTTATTCGGTTGTTTAAATTGGATGCTTCAGTAGAAGTAAGACGCGGTGCAATCAAAACTCTCAAAAGATTGATACCTCGTGTGTCGGTTGGTATAAAAGGGAGTCCTTCCAAGTTCATTTTTCCATTTGATGGAATATTTTTGTTACCTCTTTTCTTCTCTTTGTTTCTATTTAATTTGCTGGTCACTGGACACATATCTTCTTTGGGGCATCACTTGAAGCTTGTCTTGGACGGGTCCGATTTTTTTCCCTCACATTAATCACCGAGGATATATGAGACTTATTCTCTCATGAAAAAGATAACAAATGAAATGACAAAGATTTACTGTTCTACGTTGTTTTGATGTTGACTCTAGGGGGTACACTCAAATATCAAATCCTGATCCATCTCAATCTATGAACTCGCTTATGTAAAAAACAACCTTCTATTTTAATTTATTACTTTGGAGTATATATTATTTGTAACTAATTTTTACTTGAAGGTCATCGAGTAATTTTGGCTCAACTAAGAATTCTGAGTGGCTAATCACATTTTATTAGTGTTTCAATTTTGGTCATGCTACAACGTTCCCTCAGAAATACAATTATCTTTCCTTTTCATGCTAATTCTTACCTTATTCTTCATGAGCAATTGCTGGGTGATTCTATTACCGGTCTTTATATTATTCACTTATTTTATCTTCTTTTTTTTTACCCTATCACTCAAATTGTGTTTTAATTCTGAGGCAGACTGGATTGCAAGTTCTTACTTGATAAAAGCTTTGTACTATGTGATCTCTGTGATACTTTCTTTAAGTTTGTGTTGATAAATTGTGGTGCCCCTTCCATTTACAGGAACAAAGAAGAGCTCAAGAAGGATTCTGTTGATGCACTTTGTGGTATAGCTCATGCTCTTCGAGAGGACTTCACCATTTTTATTCCTTCTATTCACAAGCTTATTGTTAAACATAGGCTGCAGGTCTGAGTTGGTCTTTTTCCCCTATCATCACTAGCATCCCAACATTATAAAGGTCTATACTGCTGAGGAATTTGTTCTTGATACAATAGGTATTGCATATACAGCACAAGGAATTTGAAGAAATCTGAGGACGATTGGAAAAACGTGAGCCACTGATTTTGGGGAGCACCGCAACGCAGAGATTAAATCGGCGGTTCCCCGTTGAGGTCATCAGTGATCCTTTGAGTGATGGAGAGAATGACAATGATGAGGTTGGCACGGATATGCATAAGCAGCTTAAAAACCATCAAGGTAGTTTGTCTTCTTTGTTTGTGAGGGACTAGAACTTAAGTTTCTTGTACTTACTGGCAGGGGTTACATCCTTTCTGACTACTTTCAGAGTTTGAGCACCCATAACTATAACAGCGCCTTCTCCCTCTACCAAACAAAAGAAATGAAATGCCACTTCTCTTCCCCACAAGACGGAAAGAGTCCTACTTATTTGCTAGTTATTATATGGTTTGCCATAGTATGTGCCTTTCTGTCTATACTTTGCTATCCAGGTCATTTGATTACTGTTATCTCTTCTTTGACCCATTACTCTATAAATCATATTTCAATGTCATTTTTATAAGTTCTTCCAAAAAAATTGGTTCAATTTACTTTACACTCTATACTTTGTCAATATAGGATTATAATGATGGTTTTAGACAACGGTAGATTCGTAGGTTTATCTTTTGGTTCTCTTTGTTTTTTTGTGCTATCTTACTGAACGTCGATTGATTTTAGCCCTGAAGCGAGGCTCAAAACATGTTGGACGCTTTGCCTCGCTTTGTGGGCGCTTTAGTATCGCATCAAGGCGCTAAAGCATACTATTCCTTGCCAGTGATTGTAATCATGGAAAAACGACATTAAACAATTGATATTTCACTTTATCGTATATTTTTTCCCCAATATCTTAGTCCATATACTATCTATTCTTGCTTATAATTATTAGTCTTGTACTATATATATATATATATATATATATTTACCTTTTCTTCAGTTGCGCCTTTTTTCATTAAAGTCCAAACTTTATTTGCGCTTTGTGCTTAAAGCCCCGACGGACCTTAGAGCTTTTTTGCGCTTTTTTCATTTGACAACGCTGGTTTGGACATAGATTTAGTTGAAACTTGAAAAAATAATTTTTCAAGTAGTTTTGAAAAATAATTTTTGGAAGTTAAAATTATGTTTGGACATGCATTTTATTTGAAAAATATTTGAAGTTTTGTGAGTGGGAGAACAAGTTTCACCCAAAATCTACCCTAAACTAGATTTTGGGAACTTGAAAATAATTTCATAATTTCAAAATTAGATCATTACTCGATGAACAAGCAATGTTTTCCAAAAAGATTTGAAAAAATGTTGCCAAAATATATGGTCAAACAGGGCCTTATTGTTTCCAATTTTAGCTTGTCTAACTATAATCTACTGCCGCAGGTTGCTATCAACTCACTCATGCGGATACTCAAGGATCCATCTCTGTCAAGCTACCACCGGAAAGTGGTCGGATCTCTTATGTTCATTTTCAAGGTCCGGAGACTCGGTTAGGCATCTTTTTTCTCATTGTTTTACAGCTCTTTCTTAAGCGGGATTGTTATATTGCTATCTTGCTTTGTTCCTTTCTACTTTTGGCACTGTTAGTCCTGGGACTTATTTGTTTGTCTTCTCACTTTGCATGTACAGTCCATGGGCCTTGGCCGTGTCCCTTATTTGCCTAAGGTTAGTTTACTAGCTCACATGAATTACAATAAAGACAGATACGAGAATTTTTGCTCTCATTCCATTGCAGCCTTACTTTTTAATTTGGCTGGAAATTAACGTTTGAAATGTGAGTTCATCAAATGTGGTTCTTTGAGGGTTTGCGAACAGTTCACCTGCCAATCCACGCCTGATCTCTTTCACATTGTACGACATGTGAGGATGGTCCTAAAGAATTTATAACATGGAAGCTTGGAACCTTGGTATCTATTGTTTGCCATGTAATCTTTTTGTTTTAATAATATTTTCTATCTTGTATTCTTGTCATTATTTTGGATTCATAATTTTCTAAAGATATTTTAATTGATTTTGTGTTTGTAGCACATCTGCAAGTATCTGCCAGAGTTGCTCTCTCTCGGATATTAGAAATATGGTCAACCTTCATCTTGCCTGTTGCTAACACACCTGTTCACATTGCTCCTGTAAGATAATTAGAATTTCAGTGGGTATTAAAATACCGCACATACTTTTTTGTCTGGAATTTTAGAACATATACTTTGGTTAATGATCTTACTTGTCATTCTCTTTTCTGATTTTAGATTCTGCATCTTGTGGAGCAACTTTGCTTGGCTCTCAACGATGAATTCAGAAAGTACCTTGCTATAATACTATCCTGCTGTATTCAAGTTCTTACTGATGTAGAAAGGTTTAGTGACTACACATACGTTATAACTATTCTCCACACGCTTGATGTTTTTGGTGGTGTGTCTTCCTTTGTTTTCTCTGCTCCATGTCTTGGTTTGTATCACTTTGAGGTATCTACTGGTCTCATCTTACTTTGCAGGGACACTAGATGAGCATATGCATTTGCTTCTTCCTACACTTATTCGGTTGTTTAAATTGGATGCTTTAGTAGATGTAAGACGCGGTGCAATCAAAACTCTCACAAGATTGATACATCGTGTGTAGGTTGGTATAAAAGGGAGTCCTTCCAAGTTCATTTTTCCATTTGATGGAATATTTTTGTTACCTCTTTTCTTATCTTTGTTTCTATTTTGCTGGTCACTGGACACATATCTGCTTTGGGACATCACTTGAAGCTTATCTTGGACGGGTCTAATTTTCTTCCCTCACATTAATCACCGAGGATATATGAGACTTATCCTCTCTTGAAAAAGATAACAAATGAAATGACAAAGATTTATTGTTCTACGTTGTTTTGATGTTGACTCTAGGGGGTTGTAACGACCCAACCGGCCGTTTTGAGCTACGGTGCGTCATTCAGCAGTTTGAGGCCATGAGCAGCTTCATCTCAGGTATATTGACTTGTGTGTATGGTCAGAATTAAAATTCAAGAAGTTTGGAGTCAAATTTAAATGAAAATTCTCATTTCCGAAGCTTAAAATTGAAGAAATGAACTAGGATTGAAATTTTGAGTATACGACCTTGGAATTGGGATCTAAAGGTTCCAACAGGTTCATATGATGATTTCGGACTTGGACGTATGCCCGGATCGGATTTTAGATAACCCGGGAGCGTTTTGGTGCATATTATGGAAGATAGCATTTTAGAAGAAATTGCATCAGTTTGGCTTAAAATGCATTTTAGTGTTATTGATGTCCGTTTGGGATTCCGAGACTGGGAGTAGCTCCGTATGGTTATTCCTGGATTTGGGAGCGCGATCGGAAGTGAATTCGGAGGTCCGTAGGTCATTTTGGAGTCGTTTGGCTAAAGATAGAAAATTGAAGGTTTTTGAGAAAATTTGACCGGAAGTGGAAATTTTGATATCAAACCTGAAATGCAAATCTTATGGTTCGGATAGCTTCGTTAGGTGATTTGGGACTTAGGAGTATGTTTGGAATATTTCTGTGATGACCGGTGTAGAATTAAGCTTGAATTGGCAAAGTTAGTATTTTGGCGAATTCCGGTTGATAGGTGAAATTTTGATCCGACGGTCGGAATGGAATTCCGAAAATTTCTGTAGCTCTGTTATGTCATTTTGGACTTGTGTGCAAAATTTGAAGTCAATCGGACTTGATTTGATAGGTTTCGGTATCGAAAATAGAAGTTGGAAACTTCAAAGTTCATCAAGCTTGGATTGGAGGTTAATTCATAATTTTTGCATTTTTTTGATGTGATTTGAGGCCTCGAGCGAGTCCATAATGTGTTTTGGGACTGGTTGGTGTTATTGGTCGGGGTCTCGGGGGTCTCGGATGTGTTTCGGATGCCCAACGGGTCATTTTTGGAAGATTTTTGCCGTTTTGAGCATAAATATAATGATCCAAAGGTCTAATTTTAGTTCTAGAGATCCAAATTTGATTTCGAGACTTCGAGAATTTAAATCATGAATTATAGGACTGATCTGGAAATTTTGGTTTAATTTCATCGAGTCGCGATTGGGTTTTTCACGCGAAATGTGAGTTAATTGTTTAACGAGCGAAATTGATGTTAGACTGAGCAAATGAGATCCAAATTCACTTTTTTTTTGAACCACTGGATCCGTATCAAAGTTACGGAGTCATAGGAAAAAGAATCGTCGAATTTCGAGTTGGTATGATGGAGTTAGGACCATTTTGGTGCAAAATGGTTGTGCTGCAATTTTTTTGAAAAAGCTGCTGCATTTTATGAATAGTGAACAGTAACCGCGCGTGAATAGTAACCGTGCGGCTGAACAGTAAACAGTGTCACACGCGCATGAACAGTGTCCGCGCATGAACAGTACCGACGAAAATTCTGGGCATTATATCCGCGATTTTGGGTCATTTTCCTCCATTTTTTTTTAGCAACTTGAGAGCTTTTGGACAGAAATTGACGGGGAATCGCTGAGATATCATCGGGGGTAAGTTTCTTGGCCTTAATTCGTTAGTTAATCGTAAAATCCGTGATTATTTCACTGTTAATGGAGGATTAATGGAGGGTTTTAGCCCTAGGCCTAAATTATAGAAAATCATTGATTTGAATGGGCAAACGGAGTCCAATTTTGATAAATGTTATATGCACGGACTCGTATTGAGATAAGGAACCCGAATATATAACTTTTGTAATTTTTCGAGAAGCGTACCAAAAGTCGGGTTTTGGCAACTTGTGGGTTTTGGTGTATTTTGAATTGTTTCGATTGGGTAATGCCCAATTGGCCTATTTTGATGTAATTCTATTGATTTTTATCGGATACTACACCTGTGGAGGTCGATATTCGTGACAAGAGAGTTGTCTCTTAGTGGTTTTGTACCGGAGTCGAGGTAAGTGGCTTGTCTAACCTCGTGTGGGGGAACTTTCACCCCTAGGATATTATGTGATAATTTAAATGCCTTGTACGCGAGGTGACGGGCGTGTACATGCGCTGGTTGTTGTAACACACACTTTACTTGAATTGTCAAATTCGTGATATTCCTGTCTTTAGTTGATTAATTTATGATATTTACCTGGCATTCCTTAGGGAAGCATGATTAGATATGATTTATCTTTCTAATTGCTAAATTGTCTTACTTGAACTTCTTGATAATTGTTGGCACTAGTTTTCGGTGAAGTTGTAGTTAAGCATATTATGTTTTCTCTGTGCGTTTTCTTTATTTGTTGTGTTGGTGGACTGCGGGTTCAATTCCCGGAGATCCAAGGGCTGCGGGTTCGATTCCCGGAGACCCGGAGTTTATTGATATATTATTGAGATATGGACTGCGGGTTCGATTCCCGGAGATCCTGAGTTATTGGTAGGGACTGCGGGTTCGATTCCCGGAGATCCTGAGTTATTGGTAGGGACTGCGGGTTCGATTCCCGGAGATCCTAAGTTATTGGTAGGGACTTCGGGTTCAATTCCCGGAGATCCTGAGTTATTGGTAGGGACTGCGGGTTCGATTCCCGGAGATCCTGAGTTATTGGTAGGGACTGCGGGTTCGATTCCCGGAGATCCTGAGTTATTGGTAGGGACTGCGGGTTTGAATCCCGGAGATGCCGAGTTATTGAGATATGGACTGCGGGTTCGATTCCCGGAGATCCTGAGCTATTGATATATTATTGAGACATGGGCTGCGGGTTCGATTCCCGGAGACCCAGGGGTACTATTGATGGGACTGTGGGTTCAATTCCCACAGGTCCTCGACTTGTCAATTGAGATTGTTACTTGTTGTTAGCTTAATTGTAGACGGTTGCAGTAATCACTTTATTGTTGTTATTTCGGAATTATTATCATTTAAACTGCTTATTATTGTTATTATCATTTTGTAATTATTTTCTCTCAGTAGGGCCCTGACCTTCCTCATCACTACTCCATCGAGGTTAGGCTTGGCACTTACTGAGTATCGCCATGGTGTACTCATGCTACTCTTCCGCACACTTTTGTTGTGCGGATCCAGGTACATCAGGACATGCCCATACTAGGTAATTCAGCAGTACATTTGGAGACCTCGAGGTATGATCCTGCTACGTCCGCGGATCCGGAGGCCCTCCTTCTATTCGGATAGTATTAGTAGATGTTTTCCTTTATTTCGTTGTTAGATACTCTTTACACATAGAGCCACAGTTGTATACACTCTTTTAGTCTGTGTTGTCCGTGGGATTCCGGGTCTTGGTGGTGTTTTATACAGTGTATTTGACGGGTGTATATGCCAAGCGACACAGATTACATTTCCTTTTTATATTATTTTTCCGCTATTTATTATTTAATGTTTCATAAATTTGTATATTCCGCAACGTGTTAGGCTTACCTAGTCGTGGGGACTGGGTGCCATCACGACATGTTCGCGATTGGTGAACTAGGGTCGTGACAAGTTGGTATCGGATCTCTAGGTTCGTAGGAGTCACGGGACACAGACCGGTTACTTAGATTCTCGTTGATCGATACAGAGACGTCTGTATTTATCTACGAGGGGCTATGTAACCGTTTAGGAAACTCTTCAATTCTTTGAATTCCTTATCGTGCGCCATTTATTCAGTTGGAGCCTATGTCATATGTTCTTTTGCATCCACTCGTGTATTGAAATTTTGCACTCGGTATTAAGTATGCGCCGACGGTTCGTGACGCTGCAGAAGGATTTCAAGGGAGTCAAGAATTTGCTCCATCATGATTACCGCATTTCATCCATATCGATAATGCAAGAGAATTGAGAGATCTTCAATTGTGCACACGGGGGTGCACTAGGTTCTGACATTCGGTTGATAAGTACGGTCTTGAGAAGGTTTACTTAACTGCCTAATCGTCACGGTAATGATAGAATCATAAGGTGGATATAGATCTAAGGATAGTTGGTGGTAATAAAGACTATATGGTTCACATGAGATATCTATTTAGCGAATGATTCAGCCAGCAGAGATACTGGGGGAAATGAGTTTAACTATCTTAAGAAGGACATGTACCAAACGAATGTCTTGGGCCGTCTTATGATGAAGATGTACAAATGATAAAGGCTATTGTCATGGATTAGCAAGATGTATCGTAAGGCTTCGTGCCAAGTGAAAGGATTTCACTATCAACGATCAAATGATAGGTCATGTGTCATATCAGATTTGTCCTGCAATGTATTTATGTGCTATTCAAAAATTTCTTGAAACCTTGCGGATGGGCAAGAGTTGGGGCTCGTATGGTATGATGTTGGGACTTTTGATGTTCCTGTGTCCCTATTAAACTCTACATTTTATTATCAGCAAGGAAATATTCGACAAAGGCTACATGGTGCTTCGTAGGCGTGTGAGAATCATAGTATGTTTTAAGATGTCGTTGGTAGAGAATGCTCGGTGCATGGAGCGGGATTATGTTGGTTTTATTGGAATGAGGTCATACCCTATGGTGTTAGAGTGCTAATAGAGCACAGGTGGTTATGTTCATTGGATCAAGTGAACTGCAGTTGAATAAGAGTAAATGACTTGAGAGAATGGTTCTAATGTGTTCGAGAGTTGTGTAATAGTGGCCTTGAGCTAAGTGGGAGAGTCCCACCGCTTACGATTGGGTCGCATGGTTAATTACCTGCGTGAATTTTGGGTATTAGCATTAATGGGCTATTGCAGCTACAGAAAAGGACCATGAGTGGTAATTGAGTATATGAATTATTGAATGCATGTTATGGCTAGCCTTACTGGCTCATGTTCAAACTTGAGGGAAAATTTGTGATTTATGCCTCGTATAGGTGCATGCTTCGAGGGAAGTGATCCCGTTGGGTGCTTTATTGAGAGGGTATTCATATGTTATAAAATTGAGTAGAGTTGGTTGCATATTGGGACAAGTCATGGCTGGATGGCTCTCAATAGAGGTCCTAGTGAATTCAAGAGGTAAAGTGTGGTGCTTGATAATACTGAGACTACAAGTACAGTTGGGAGTCAAATTTTTGAAGCAACTTACGAAGAAGGGCACAACACGTTCTATGATGTTTTGACTTGTGGTGTAGTATTTGAGAGACATGAAATGGCCGTCATTCTGGAGATAGCATGGCCTTATGATTTAAGGTCACTCGGGGTGAGTGCGGTTGGAATAAGTTAGGTATTGAAGGGAGATATTAACATTTCTAAGGCAAACCAGGATAAACTGGAAGGAAGTAGATTGATTAGCCATAGTTGAGTTGGCATATTGATGTCAATGATCGGTTCATGCAACGTGATCGAGTTATGCATGTGATTATGGCGGTGCATTTGAGGCTTGTCGGCCGCAGTGATTGATGGCATTCTTAAGCATTCTTTTGTTAGGGCCTGTTATGAGTAGGCGGACCTTGGAAAAGGTTATGGTGGCTTGGACTACTATTTAGAGATTGGCATATTCAACGGTTATGAGAACTCGCCTGTGTGTTGCTATAGTTCTCCTGAAATGAGTTAAATGGAAAGTCTTATGTGATGAAGTATTAGCCTATCGTTAGTTCTAGAGTTGTGATGGAAATCGTGTCTATCGTATATCGGCACGTGAGGTGTAGTGAGTGGTATGGAATTTGAAGTAAGAACCAAGGTCGCAGTTTGGTCAATGAATGTGATATAAAGAGCTCGGATGAGCAGGAAATGAGTTTTAGTGTTTGAGTAAGATGAGTATTAATGTCAGTATCACTTGAGATCAGTGTTCTGTGGGAAAGGCTTTGCATCCCGGTTAGGGACTCCTGATCGCTTTTCACTGTTAGTGCAGTCGGTGGTTTGAATATGTATGCCCGTTTAATTATTCGGAAGATGGTGGGAGCTTGTCCCACACGAAGATTGTATAGGTGTGACATGTAGTCACTTGATTGGTTAGAAATTTAAACCAAGTATGAGGATTTTGGTGATATCATCCATTTGAGAATTTATGCTTGGAGGGCACTCTGCTTATTGGGTTATAGACCTGTGAAATATTATTGACTTAGCTTGGCACGACCAGGATAGATTTAAGGTTGGTGGATAGATTTAAATGTGGAAGTGAGCCTTGCGTCAGGCCGGTTGTGTTTCTTCCAGCAATGCACCCTTTATGGAGGGATAGTCGCGGTCTTATTTCGCGGTTAGTTAATTCATGTAAAGATATATTGCACCGTATGAGTGTGAGACGGCTTGGTAAGTTCCTTATGTGTTGAGGTTCCGCTCAGCGGTGATGTTATATGAGCATGATGGCTCTCGAGACTCAGATAATATATCGCACATCAGTTGTGCTTGAGTTTGTAGCGTATAGCGCTATATGTTTCCTTGTGTCTGATATCATGAACCTTAGTGTGCGTATGATCGATATTTAGCATTTTGATGTGATGAGCTATTCAGCTCGACGCATGACTCCTTGTGTGAGTTTTATACAGGGATCGGGTGGCACGCCGCCATGGTTATATTGTTTGGATCGGGTGGCACGCCGCCATGGGTATATTATTGGGATCGGGTTGCACGCCGCAACAGTGTGATGTTTATTTCAGTGTCCATAATTGCTTTTATGTGTTCTGTTTCCTATTTTTCCGAGGAAGTCCATGTTAGTGTGAGAGTTGAATAGTTCTCTCTAGTGTTCGCCTTCCTTTTGTATCACGTACGAATTAGTATCCTATTGGCACATTGTGTCATCTTGCAAGACTTTTGATTATGTCTGATGTGGCTTATCGCCTGAGCAGATCGTAATGGTTGAGGTGAGATCATTGAATTCCAGCTCAGTGTAATCTGAGCATATGAAATAAATTAAGGGGCTAAGACCATTGTTTATTTCAGAATGAGGTAATGGTTCTTTTCAAAAGTATAGACTGAATGATTTGTTGACTTGACAACTAAATATGAATTCCGGCACACCTCTTCCGTCGTATCGGTGTTGTAAAAGCTAGAGCAAGACCTATGTAGGTCATGAGATGCAATGAGAGCATCAGATTTGTGGAATTTCGACTATTATATTTAAAGAATATTATTATGGTCCCATGAGTAAAGTGATGCAAAGTGTGACTTCAGCAAAGTTATGCAGTCATGTATGGGTACAGCGTGTGAAGAATGATATGGTGGTCGTATGATGGAAACATGCTAGGCAGGAAATTCCGGATGTTGGAATTGGGTCTAATGGCTTATTTACTCGAATAAAGGAGTATATCTATAGAGTTATCGAGCTAATGTGCTCAAATGAGTTGTGGAAGCGCAGGAAGTTGCATGAGATGTTAAACCAGTGATTTCAGACTACTTCAGTATAGTTCTCAGCACGTTCGAGGACGAACGTATGTTTAAGTGGGGGAGATTGTAACGACCCAACCGGCCGTTTTGAGCTACGGTGCGTCATTCAGCAGTTTGAGGCCATGAGCAGCTTCATCTCAGGTATATTGACTTGTGTGTATGGTCAGAATTAAAATTCAAGAAGTTTGGAGTCAAATTTAAATGAAAATTCTCATTTCCGACGCTTAAAATTGAAGAAATGAACTAGGATTGAAATTTTGAGTATACGACCTTGGAATTGGGATCTAAAGGTTCCAACAGGTTCATATGATGATTTCGGACTTGGGCGTATGCCCGGGTCGGGTTTTAGATAACCCGGGAGCGTTTTGGCGCATATTATGGAAGATAGCATTTTAGAAGAAATTGCATCAGTTTGGCTTAAAATGCATTTTAGTGTTATTGATGTCCGTTTGGGATTTCCGAGACTGGGAGTAGCTCCGTATGGTTATTCCTGGATTTGGGAGCGCGATCGGAAGTGAATTCGGAGGTTCGTAGGTCATTTTGGAGTCGTTTGGCTAAAGATAGAAAATTGAAGGTTTTTGAGAAAATTTGACGGGAAGTGGAAATTTTGATATCGAACTTGAAATGCAAATCTTATGGTTCGGATAGCTTCGTTAGGTGATTTGGGACTTAGGAGTGTGTCCGGAATATTTTTGTGATGACCGGTGTAGAATTAAGCTTGAATTGGCAAAGTTAGTATTTTGGCGAATTCCGGTTGATAGGTGAAATTTTGATCCGACGGTTGGAATGGAATTCCAAAAATTTCTGTAGCTCTGTTATGTCATTTTGGACTTGTGTGCAAAATTTGAAGTCAATCGGACTTGATTTGATATGTTTCGGCATCGGAAATAGAAGTTGGAAACTTCAAAGTTCATCAAGCTTGGATTGGAGGTTAATTCATAATTTTTGCATTTTTTGATGTGATTTGAGGCCTCGAGCGAGTCCATAATGTATTTTGGGACTGGTTGGTGTTATAGGTCGGGGTCGGTCGGGGTCTCGGATGTGTTTCGGATGCCCAACGGGTCATTTTTGGAAGATTTTTGCCGTTTTGAGCATAAATGTAATGATCCAAAGGTCTAATTTTAGTTCTAGAGATCCAAATTTGATTTCGAGACTTCGAGAATTTAAATCATGAATTATAGGACTGATCTGGAAATTTTGGTTTAATTTCATCGAGTCGCGATTGGGTTTTTGACGCGAAATGTGAGTTAATTGTTTAACGAGCGAAATTGATGTTAGACTGACCAAATGAGATCCAAATTCGGTTTTTTTTGAACCACTGGATCCGTATCGAAGTTACGGAGTCATAGGAAAAAGAATCGTCGAATTTCGAGTTCGTATGATGGAGTTAGGACCATTTTGGTGCAAAATGGTTGTGCTGCAATTTTTTTGAAAAATCTGCTGCATTTTATGAATAGTGAATAGTAACCGCGCGTGAATAGTAACCGCGCGGGTGAACAGTAAACAGTGTCCCACGCGCATGAACAGTGTCCGCGCATGAACAGTACCGACGAAAATTCTGGGCATTATATCCGCGATTTTGGGTCATTTTCCTCCATTTTGTTTGAGCAACTTGAGAGCTTTTGGACATAAATTGACGGGGAATCGATGAGATATCATCGGGGGTAAGTTTCTTGGCCTTAATTCGTTAGTTTATCATAAAATCCGTGATTATTTCACTGTTAATGGAGGATTAATGGAGGGTTTTAGCCCTAGGGCTAAATTATAGAAAATCATTTATTTGAATGGGCAAACGGAGTCCGATTTTGATAAATTTTATATGCACGGACTCGTATTGAGATAAGGAACCCGAATATATAACTTTTGTAATTTTTCGAGAAACGTACCGAAAGTCGGGTTTTGGCAACTTGTGGGTTTTGGTGTATTTTGAATTGTTTCGATTGGGTAATGCCCAATTGGCCTATTTTGATGTAATTCTATTGATTTTTATCAGATACTACACCTGTGGAGGTCGATATTCGTGGAAAGAGAGTTGTCTCTTAGTGGTTTTGTATCGGAGTCGAGGTAAGTGGCTTGTCTAACCTCGTGTGGGGGAACTTTCACCCCTAGGATATTATGTGATAATTTAAATGCCTTGTACGCGAGGTGACGGGCGTGTACATGCGCTGGTTGTTGTAACACACACTTTACTTGAATCGTCAAATTCGTGATATTCCTGTCTTTAGTTGATTAATTTATGATATTTACCTGGCATTCGTTAGGGAAGCATGATTAGATATGATTTATCTGTCTAATTGCCAAATTGTCTTACTTGAACTTCTTGATAATTGTTGGCACTAGTTTTTGGTGAAGTTGTAGTTAAGCATATTATGTTTTCTCTGTGCGTTTTCTTTATTTGTTGTGTTGGTGGACTGCGGGTTCAATTCCCGGAGATCCAAGGGCTGCGGGTTCGATTCCCGGAGACCCGGAGTTTATTGATATATTATTGAGATATGGACTGCGGGTTCGATTCCCGGAGATCCTGAGTTATTGGTAGGGACTGCGGGTTCGATTCCCGGAGATCCTGAGTTATTGGTAGGGACTGCGGGTTCGATTCCCGGAGATCCTGAGTTATTGGTAGGGACTGCGGGTTCGATTCCCGGAGATCCTGAGTTATTGGTAGGGACTGCGGGTTCGATTCCCGGAGATCCTGAGTTATTGGTAGGGACTGCGGGTTCGATTCCCGGAGATCCTGAGTTATTGGTAGGGACTGCGGGTTCGATTCCCGGAGATCCTGAGTTATTGGTAGGGACTGCGGGTTCGATTCCCGGAGATCCCGAGTTATTGGTAGAGACTGCGGGTTCGATTCCCGGAGATCCCGAGTTATTGGTAGGGACTGCGGGTTCGATTCCCGGAGATTCCTGAGTTATTGGTAGGGACTGCGGGTTCGATTCCGGAGATCCTGAGTTATTGGTAGGGACTGCGGGTTCAATTCCCGGAGATCCCGAGTTATTGGTAGGGACTGCGGGTTCGATTCTCGGAGATCCCGAGTTATTGGTAGGGACTGCGGGTTCGATTCCCGAGATCCTGAGTTATTGGTAGGGACTACGGGTTCGATTCCCGGAGATCCCGAGTTATTGGTAGGGACTGCGGGTTCGATTCCCGCAGAATCCTGAGTTATTGGTAGGGACTGCGGGTTCGATTCCCGGAGATCCCGAGTTATTGGTAGGAACTGCGGGTTCGATTCCCGGAGATCCTGAGTTATATGGACTGTGGGTTCGATTCCCGGAGATCCTGAGCTATTGATATATTATTGAGACATGGGCTGCGGGTTCGATTCCCGGAGACCCAGGGGTACTGTTGATGGGACTGTGGGTTCAATTCCCATAGGTCCTGGACTTGTTAATTGATATTGTTACTTGTTGGAGATCCAGAGATACTATTATTGGGACTGCGGGTTAAATTCCCGTAGCTCCTGGATTGTTGATTATAGAGTGGGACTGTGGGTTCAATTGCCACAGGTCCTGGACTTGTTGGTTGAGTTTTGTTACTTGTTGTTAGCTTAATTGTAGACGGTTGCGATAATCACTTTATTGTTGTTATTTCAGATTTATTATTACTCAAACTGCTTATTATTGTTATTATCATTTTGTTATTGTTCTCTCAGTAGGGCCCTGACCTTCCTCGTCACTACTCCATCGAGGTTAGGCTTGGCACTTACTGAGTACCGCCGTGGTGTACTCATGCTACTCTTCCGCACACTTTTGTTGTGCAGATCCAGGTACATCAGGACAGGCCCGTACTAGGTGATTCCGCAGTATATTTGGAGACCTCGAGGTATGATCTGCTACGTCCGCGGATCCGGAGGCCCTCCTTCTATTCTGATTGTATTAGTAGATGCTTTCCTTTATTTCGTTGTTAGATACTCTTTACACATAGAGCCACAGTTGTATACACTCTTTTAGTCTGTGTTGCCCGTGGGATTCTGGGTCTTGGTGGTGTTTTATACAGTGTATTTGACGGGTGTATGTGCCAAGCGACACAGATTACATTTCCTTTTTTTATTATTTTTCCGCTATTTATTATTTAATGTTTCATAAATTTGTATATTCCGCAACATGTTAGGCTTACCTAGTCGTGGGGACTGGGTGCCGTCATGACATGTTCACGATTGGTGAACTAGGGTCATGACAGGGGTACACTCTTAAATATCAAATCCTGATCCATCTCTATCTATGGACTCACTTATGTAAAAAACAACCTTCTATTTTAATTTATTACTTTGCAGTATATATTAGTTGTAACTGATTTTTACTTTAAGGTCATCGAGTAATTTTGGCTCAACTAAGAATTCTGAGTGGCTAATCACATTTTATTAGTGTTTCAATTTTGGTCATGCTACAACTTTCCCTCGGAAATATAGTTATCTTTCCTTTTCATGCTAATTCTTAACTTATTCTTCACGAGCAATTGCTGGGTGATTCTATTACCGGTCTTTATATTATTCACTAATTTATCTTCTTGTTTTTGACCCTATCACTCAAATTGTGTGTTAATTCCGAGGCAGACTGGATTGCAAGTCTTACCTGATAAAAGCTTTGTACTATGTGATCTCTATGATACTTTCTTTAAGTTTGTGTTGATAAATTGTAGTGCCCCTTCCATTTACAGGAACAAAGAAGAGCTCAGGAAGGATTCCGTTGATGCACTTTGTGGTCTAGCTCATGCTCTTGGAGAGGACTTCACCATTTTTATTCCTTCTATTCACAAGCTTATGGTTAAACATATGCTGCAGGTCTGAGTTAGTCTTCTTCCACTATCATCACTAGCATCCCAACATTATATAGGTTTATACTGCTGAGGAATTTGTTCTTGATACAATAGGTATTGCATATAGAGCACAAGGAATTTGAAGAAATCCGAGGACGGTTGGAAAAACGTGAGCTACTGATTTTGGGGAGCACCGCAGCGCAGAGATTAAATCGGCGGTTCCCGGTTGAGGTCATCGGTGATCCTTTGAGTGATGGAGAGAATGACAACGATGAGGTTGGGACGGACATGCATAAGCAGCTTCAAAACCATCAGGTAGTTTGTCTTCTTTGTTTGTGAGGGACTGGAACTTAAGTTTCTTGTACTTACTTGCAAGGGGTTACATCCTTTCTGACTGCATTCAGAGTTTGAGAACCCATAACTATAACAGCATCTTCTCCCTCTACCAAACAAAAGAAATGAAATGCCGCTTCTCTTCCCCACAAGAGGGAAAGAGTCCTACTTATTTGCTAGTTATTATATGGTTTGCCATAGTATGTGCCTTTCTGTTTGTACTTTGCGATCCAGGTCATTTGATTACTGTTATCTCTTCTTTGACCCATTACTCTATAAATCATATTTCAATGTCATTTTTATAAGTCCTTCCAAAAAAATTGGTAACATATGATTTCAATTTACTTTACACTCTAGACTTTATCAATATAGGATTATAATGATGGTTTTAGACAATGGTAGATTCGTAGGTTTATCTTTTGGTTCTCTTTGTTTTTTTGTGCTATCTTACTGAACGTCGATTGATTTTAGCCCTGAAGCGAGGCTCAAAACATGTTGGACGCTTTGCCTCGCTTTGTGGGCGCTTTAGTATCGCATCAATGCTTTAAAGCATACTATTTCTTGCCAGTGATTGTAATCATGAAAAAGCGACATTAAACAATTGATATTTCGCTTTATCGTATATTTTTTTTCCAATATCTTTGTCCATATATTATTTATTTTTGCTTATAATTATTAGTCTTGGACTATATATATATATATATATATATATATATATATATATATATATATATATATATATATATATATATATATACACACACACACACACACACACACATATATATTGATTAAAGTCCACACTTTATTTGCGCTTTGTACTTAAAGCCCCGACGGATCTTAGAGCTTTTTTGCGCTTTTTTCATTTGACAACGCTGGTTGGGACATAGATTTAGTTGAAACTTGAAAAAATAATTTTTCAAGTAGTTTTGAAAAATAATTTTTGGAAGTTAAAATTATGTTTGGACATGCATTTTATTTGAAAAATATTTGAAGTTTTGTGAGTGGGAGAACAAGTTTCACCCCAAATCTACCCTAAACTAGATTTTGGGAACTTGAAAATAATTTCATAATTTCAAAAATAGATCATTACTCTATGAACAAGCTATGTTTTCCAAAAAGATTTGAAAAAACGTTGCCAAAATATATGGTCAAACAGGGCCTTATTGTTTCCAATTTTAGCTTGTCTAACTGTAATCTACTGCCGCAGGTTGCTATCAACTCACTCATGCGGATACTCTGGGATCCATCTCTGTCAAGCTACCACCAGAAAGTGGTTGGATCTCTTATGTTCATTTTCAAGGCCCGGTGACTCTGTTAGGCATCTTTTTTCTCATTGTTTTACAGGTCTTTCTTAAGAAGGATTGTTATATTGCTATCTTGCGTTGTTCCTTTCTACTTTTGGCACTGTTAGTCCTGGGACTTATTTGTTTGTCTTCTTGCTTTGCATGTACAGTCCATGGGCCTTGGCTGTGTCCCTTATTTGCCTAAGGTTAGTTTACTAGCTCACATGAATTACAATAAAGACAGATACGGGAATTTTTGCTCTCATTCCATTGCAGCCTTACTTTTTAATTTGGCTGGAAATTAATGTTTGAAATGTGAGTTCATCAAATATGGTTCTTTGAGGGTTTGCGAACAGTTCACCTGCCAATCCACACCTGATCTCTTTCACATTTTACGACATGTGAGGATGGTCCTAAAGAATTTATGACATGGAAGCTTGGAACCTTGGTATCTATTGTTTGCCAGGTAATATTTTTGTTTTAATATTTTTTTCTTTCTTGTATTCTTGTCATTATTTTGGATTCGTAATTTTCTAAAGATATTTTAATTGATTTTGTGTTTGTAGCACATCCGCAAGTATCTGCCAGAGTTGCTCTCTCTGATATCAGAAATATGGTCATCCTTCAGCTTGCCTGTTGCTAACAGACCTGTTCACATTGCTCCTGTAAGATAATTAGAATTTCAGTGGGTTTTAAAATACCGCACATACTTTTGTGTGTGGCATTTTAGAACAGATACTTTGGTTAATGATCTTGTCATTCTCTTTTCTGATTTTAGATTCTGCATCTTGTGGAGCAACTTTGCTTGGCTCTCAACGATGAATTCAGAAAGTACCTTGCTGATATACTTCCCTGATGTATTCAAGTTCTTACTGATGTAGAAAGGTTTAGTGACTACACATATGTTATTACTATTCTCCACACGCTTGATGTTTTTGGTGGTCAGTCTTCCTTTGTTTTCTCTGCTCCATGTCTTGGTTTGTATCAATTTGATGTTGAGGTATCTATTGGTCTCATCTTACTTTGCAGGGACACTAGATGAGCATATGCATCTGCCTCTTCCTACACTTATTCGGTTGTTTAAATTGGATGCTTCAGTAGAAGTAATACGCGGTGCAATCAAAAGTCTCACAAGAATTATACCTCGTGTGTAGGTTGATATAAAAGGGAGTCCTTCCAAGTTCATTTTTCCATTTGATGGAATATTTTTTTTACCTCTTTTCCTATCTTTGTTTCTATTTTGCTGGTCACTGGACACTTATCTTCTTCGGGGCATCACTTGAAGCTTGTCTTGGACGGGTCTGGTTTTTTTCCCTCACATTAATCACCGAGGATATATGAGACTTATTCTCTCATGAAAAAGATAACAAATGAAATGACAAAGATTTACTGTTCTACGTTGTTTTGATGTTGACTCTAGGGGGTACACTCTCAAATATCAAATCCTAATCCATCTCTATCTATGGACTCGCTTATGTAAAAAATAACCTTCTATTTTAATTTATTACTTTGGAGTATATATTAGTTGTAACTGATTTTTACTTGAAGGTCATCGAGTAATTTTGGCTCAACTAAGAATTCTGAGTGGCTAATCACATTTTATCAGTGTTTCAATTTTGATCATGCTACAACTTTCCCTCAGAAATATAGTTATCTTTCCTTTTCATGCTAATTTTTACCTTATTCTTCATGAGCAATTGCTGGGTGATTCTATTACCGGTCTTTATATTATTCACTAATTTTATCTTCTTGTTTTTGACCCTGTCACTCAAATTGTGTTTTAATTCCGAGGCAGACTGGATTGCAAGTTCTTACTTGATAAAAGCTTTGTACTATGTGATCTCTGTGATACTTTCTTTAAGTTTGTGTTGATAAATTGTGGTGCCCCTTCCATTTATAGGAACAAAGAAGAGCTCAGGAAGGATTCTGTTGATGCACTTTGTGGTCTAGCTCATGCTCTTGGAGAGGACTTCACCATTTTTATTCCTTTTATTCACAAGCTTATGGTTAAACATAGGTTGCAGGCCTGAGTTAGTCTTTTTCCCCTATCATCACTACCATCCCAACATTATAAAGGTTTATACTGCTGAGGAATTTGTTCTTGATACAATAAGTATTGCATATACAGCACAAGGAATTTGAAGAAATCCGAGGACGATTGGAAAAACGTGAGCCACTAATTTTGGGGAACACCGCAGCGCAGAGATTAAATCGGCGGTTCCCGATTGAGGTCATCAGTGATCCTTTGAGTGATGGAGAGAATGACAACGATGAGGTTGGGACAGACATGCATAAGCAACTTAAAAGCCATCAGGTAGTTTGTCTTCTTTGTTTGTGAGGGACTGGAACTTAAGTTTCTTGTACTTACTAGCAGGGGTTACATCCTTTCTGACAGCTTTTAGAGTTTGAGCACCCATAACTATAACAACACCTTCTCCTCTACCAAACAAAAGAAATAAAATGCCGCTTCTCTTCCCCACAAAGGGAAAGAGTCCTACTTATTTGCTAGTTATTATATGGTTTGCCATAGTACGTGCCTTTCTGTCTGTACTTTGCGATCCAGGTCATTTGATTAATGTTATCTCTTCTTTGACCCATTACTCTATAAATCATATTTCAAGGTCATTTTTATAAGTCCTTTCAAAAAAATTGGTAACATATGATTTCAATTTACTTTACGCTCTATACTTTATCAATATAGGATTATAATGATGGTTTTACACAATGGTAGATTCGTAGGTTTATCTTTTGGATCTCTTTGTTTTTTTGTGCTATCTTATTGAACGTCGATTGATTTTAGCCTTGAAGCGAGGCTCAAAACATGTTGGACGCTTTGCCTCGCTTTGTGGGCGCTTTAGTATCGCATCAAGGCTCTAAAGCATACTATTCCTTGCCAGTGATTGTAATCATGAAAAAGCGACATTAAACAATTGATATTTCGCTTTATCGTATATTTTTTTTCCAATATCTTTGTCCATACACTATTTATTCTTGCTTATAATTATTAGTCTTGGACTATATATATATATATATATATATATATATATATATTTATATATTTCCTTTTCTTCAGTTGCGCCTTTTTCATTAAAGTCCACACTTTATTTGCGCTTTGTGCTTAAAGCCCCAACGGACCTTAGAGTTTGTTTGCGCTTTTTTCATTTGACAATGCTGGTTTGGACATAGATTTATTTGAAACTTGAAAAAATAATTTTTCAAGTAATTTTGAAAAATAATTTTTGGAAGTTAAAATTATGTTTTGACATGCATTTTATTTGAAAAATATTTGAAGTTTTGTGATTGGGAGAACAAGTTTCACCAAAAATCTACCCTAAACTAGATTTTGGGAACTTGAAAATAATTTCAGAATTTCAAAAATAGATCATTACTCTATGAAGAAGCAATGTTTTCAAAAAAGATTTGAAAAAACGTTGCCAAAATATATGGTCAAAGAGGGCCTTATTGTTTCCAATTTTAGCTTGTCTAACTGTAATCTACTGCCGCAGGTTGCTATCAACTCACACATGCAGATACTCAGGGATCCATCTCTGTCAAGCTACCACAAGAAAGTGGTCGAATCTCTTATGTTCATTTTCAAGGTCTGGAGACTCGGTTAGGCATCTTTTTTCTCATTGTTTTACAGCTCTTTCTTAAGCAGGATTGTTATATTACTATCTTGCTTTGTTCCTTTCTACTTTTGGCACTGTTAGTCATGGGACTTATTTGTTTGTCTTCTTACTTTGCATGTACAGTCCATGGTCCTTGGATGTGTCCCTTATTTGCCTAACGTTAGTTTACTTGCTCACATGAATTACAATAAAGACAGATACGGGAATTTTTGCTCTCATTCCATTGCAGCCTTACTTTTTAATTTGGCTGGAAATAAACGTTTGAAATATGAGTTCATCAAATGTGGTTCTTTGAGGGTTTGCGAACAGTTCACCTGCCAATCCACGCCTGATCTCTTTCACATTGTACAACATGTGAGGATGGTCCAAAAGAATTTATAACATGGAAGCTTGGAACCTTGGTATCTATTGTTTGCCAGGTAATCGTTTTGTTTTAATAATTTTTTCTTTTTTGTACTCTTGTCATTATTTTTGATTCGTAATTTTTTAAAGATATTTTAATTGATTTTGTGTTTGTACCACATCTTCAAGTATCTGCCAGAGTTGCTCTCTCTGATATCAGAAATATGGTCATCATTCAGATTGCCTGTTGCTAACAGACCTGTTCACATTGCTCCTATAAGATAATTAGAATTTCAGTGGGTATTAAATTACCGCACATACTTTTGTGTGTGGCATTTTAGAACAGATACTTTGGTTAATGATCTTACTTGTTATTCTCTTTTCTGATTTTAGATTATGCATCTTGTGGAGCAACTTTGCTTGGCCTCAACGATGAATTCAGAAAGTACCTTGCTGATATACTTCCCTGCTGTATTCAAGTTCTTACTAATGTAGAAAGGTTTAGTGACTACACATACGTTATTACTAATCTCCACACGCTTGATGTTTTTGGTGGTCAGTCTTCCTTTGTTTTCTCTGCTCCATGTCTTGGTTTGTATCACTTTGATGTTGAGGTATCTTCTGGTCTCATCTTACTTTGCAGGGACACTAGATGAGTATATACATGTGCTTCTTCCTACACTTATTCGGTTGTTTAAATTGGATGCTTCAGTAGAAGTAAGACGCGGTGCAATCAAAACTCTCACAAGATTGATACCTCGTGTGTAGGTTGGTATAAAAGGGAGTCCTTCCAAGTTCATTTTTCCATTTCATGGAATATTTTTGTTACCTCTTTTCTTCTCTTTGTTTCTATTTTGTTGGTCACTGGACACATATCTTCTTTGGGGCATCACTTGAACCTTGTCTTGGACGGGTCTGATTTTTTTCCCTCACATTAATCACCGAGGATATATGAGACTTATTCTCTCATGAAAAAGATAACAAATGAAATGACAAAGATTTATTGTTCTACGTTGTTTTGATGTTGACTCTAGGGGGTACACTGTGACGACCCGGCCCGTCGTCACGAGAATTACCACCCCGTTATGTTGTATATACATGTTTTATGATTTTATATCAGTGTTAGAGTCTATCGGGTGAGTTAGGAGTGAATTGGATTGAAAATGAGGCATATAGCCTTTTTGAAGGAGACTTGAATAAGGAAAGTCAACCCGGAGTTGACTATTTGGTTAGAGGACTCGGAATCGGATTCTGATGATTCGGTTAGTTCCGGGAGGTGATTTGTGACTTAGAGGAGCGATCAAAATTGAATTTGGAGGCCCGGTGTAGAAATAGGCTTGAATTGGCTAAGGTTGAATTTTGGCGAAATCCGAACGGTAGGTGAGATTTTGATCCGGGGGTCGGAATGGAATTCCGATAGTTGCAGTAGCTCCGTTAGGTGATTTTGGATGTGCCTGCAAAATTTTAGGTCATTCGGACGTCGTTTGGTCGGGTTTTTGATGGAATGTGTAATTCGTAAAGTTTTAAGGAATTTAGGCTTGAATCCGTGTGTAATTGGTGATTTTGATGTTTAGGATGGTGTTTTTATGATTGGAACAAGTTCGTATCGTGTTTTGGAGTATGTTGGTAGTTTTCATTGGGGTCCCGGGGGCCTCGGGATGAATTCGGGGGTCCAAACGGACCATTTTGTGCCAAATGCACTGCTCTTTCTGCTGCAATTAGTGCAGAGGATTTTTGTGCTTCGCGGTCGCGAAGCTATGGCATGCAATCGCGTAGGGTAAAGCTGGGAAGCTCTGCGATCGCAAGGATGAGACTGCGATCGCGTAGAGTATTGTAGTGAGGCCGGAAAGTTTGTTCATCGCGATCGCGGGAAGTGTGATGCGATCGCGTAAGGTCGGCTGGTTGTGCATCGCGATCGCGATGTGTAGTGTGCGATTGCGTAGGTCTGGGATTTAGAGCAGTGCGATCGCGGGTGGTTTCATGCGATCGCGTAGTGCTGAGGCATGAGGCAGTGCGATCGCGTAGGGAATGTCACGATCGCGTAGAGTAATTTTGAAGCCGGGTAAATTTGTGCATCGCGATCGCGAGCTTTGGGCTGCGATCGCAGAGGGTCGCCTGGCAATCAGTGAATTAATATAACAGAACAGTCCAGTCGCGAACCCCATACCCAAAACCTCCATTTTTGAGTTCCAAGAGAAGAAATTGACGGGAGATTACTGAGAAATCATCGGGGTTTCGTTGGAGGTAAGTTTTGTGGCTTAATTACATCATTTTAACATGAAATCATTGGTTAAATTTCTGTAAATGGAAGATTAAAGGTGGGTTTGAGCCCTAGGCCTAAATTGAAGAAAAATACTGATTTGAGTGGGCAAATGGAGTCCGATTTTGGTAAATTTTATATGCCTAGACTCGTATCGTGATGAGGGTTCCGAATATGTGACTTTTGTAATTTTTCGACAAGCGTACCGAAAGTCGGGTTTTGACAACTTTGGGAATTTTGATGTAAATTGAGTTGTTTTGATTGGGTGTCGTCCCATTGGCCTAATTTGTTGTATTTCTACTGTATTTGATCAGATTCTACGCGTGCGGAGCTTGATTCTCGTGGCAAGGGCATTGCGGAGTAGTCATCGCGCCGTATTGAGGTGAGTAATAGATGTGGGTGATGACCGGCGGGTTCGAAACCCCGGTATACCACTTTGTGACGCTGTATAGCGGCGAGACACGTACTCTCTTGTGAGTGCGGGGTCGATTGTGATTGGGGACTATGACTTAGTCCGACTTGTTGATACTGTATTATGATATTAGGCTATTCTTGAGCCGTCGAACCTCCTTCTCGGATGGTTGCATATTATATATTGTGATAATGGCCACTCTTGAGCCGAGGAACCCCTTCTTGGGCGGTCGAGTATACTTGTGGGCCATGAGCCAGTTATTGGATCCCGTGAGGATCGTTATCATTGTCTTATCATATTGACATGCTAGTTTACTACTAGTCCGCAGCTATTTCTATTATCATGATATTTCCAAATCTCTGGAACTTGATATTTTTGTTTTCAACTGAAAAATGATAAAAGATGTTTTCAAAACTACTTTTGAGCCTGCGAGGCTGTGATTGCATATTAGCTGACTAGTAGTGGATCGGGCTGCGCGCCGCAGCAGTATATATGTTGGATCGGACTGCACGCCGCAGTGATATTGTGCTTGGGCTGTAGGAGCCCCTCCGGAGTCTGAACCCCCATAGTGAGCACGGGTACCCAAATTGGATCGGGCTACGCGCCGTAGCGATCATATCATGCATTGCATTGCATTTAGCTACATCCGCTAGCTGTTATATTGATTTACTGGTACTTGTTGGTACATGTACAATTGATATTGATTCTGTGACAGGGTATTTGATTACAGCTTTACATAGTGCTTTATTGCAGATTTCTTATCTGCGCTATCTTACCCCTGTTTATTACCACTGAGTCTGGCAGTACTCATTTTACTCCCTGCACCTTGTGTGCAGATCCAGGTACCTCTCAGCAGTGATCCAGTAGCTGTGCGAGGCGACATTTGTGGATATTCGAGGTAGCTGCAGAGTCCGCAGGACCCGATGTTCCTTCTTACTGTCTCTTGATTTTGTATTGACTTTTCTTTCCGCACTTGGTATCTTGTAACCCTTTATACACTCATGTTCAGTAGCGGCTCATGACTCTTGACCCTTGGTCAATGGGAGTTGATGTATTATGGGACATGGTTCCCCTTTTCGTTATATGTATCGCTATTGCTTCGTAATTTGTTATGCTTAAATGGGCTAAAGAGAGCTTCTAGCTCTGTTATTGTTATTGATTGGTCAGGCTGGCTTAGCAATGTGTTGGGCGCCATCACGACCGGATTTGGGGTCGTGACAAGTTGGTATCGAGCCTAGGTTTACTAGGCCTCATGAGTCTTGAGCCGGTTAGTAGAGTCTTGTGGATCGGTACGGGGACGCTCGTACTTATCCTCGGGAGGCTGCGAACCTTTAGAAAACACTTCACATTTCTTGGAATTCTTATCGTGCGTACTTGATGTTGTTCTGAGAACTGAACTTCTATATTCTATTCTCTCGCAGATGGCGAGAACGCGAGCATCAGGAAGAGGTGGACGACCTCCAATGCCACCTGTTAGAGGCCGTGGGCGCGGTCGTGCTAGAGGTAGAGATAGGGCGGCTGAGGCAGTGCCAGCTGACCCGCCTGTTGTACCAGTTCAGGAGCAGCCCCCAGTGGTTGATGCTCCAGCAGCCCCAGTTCAGGGCCAGACTATATCTATTGCTATCCCTGGTCTTCAGGAGACTCTTGCTCAAATATTATCAGTGTGTTTCGGTTTGGCTCGGGTAGTTTCAGCTACCGCTACTGTAGCGATATCTCAGTCAGGGGGTGGTCAGCAGACCCCTGCAGCTCGCACACCTGACCCGGTTGTTCAGGGACTTCAGACGCCAGAGGCGGTCCCCGCTCAGGTGGTTGCATCGGTTATTCCTCCTGCTGCACCAGCTCCAACTCCAGAGCATATGGTTCAAGTTAGGCCCGATGACGAGCAGCGTCGTCTTGAGAGATTTGGTAGACTTCAACCACCCCATTTCAGTGGCGTTGAGGGCGAGGATGCCCAGGGTTTCTTGGACAAGTGTCAGAGGATGTTGCGGATGGCTGGTATTCTTGAGTCCAGCGGAGTTTCATTTACTACCTTTCAGTTCACTGGTCCCGCATTTGATTGGTGGGAAGAGTTTAAGAGGCGTAGGCCTGCAGGAGCAGCACCTCTCACATGGCAGCAGTTCTCTACTCTCTTTCTAGAGAAATATGTACCTCAGTCTCGTCGCGAGGAGCTACGTCGCCAGTTCGAGTGGTTGGTTCAGGGCGACATGTCTGTGACCCAGTATGAGCTCAAATTCACACAGTTGGCTAGGCATGCCACATGGATGATCCCTAATGATAGGGAGAGGATCAGGAGGTTCATTGATGGCCTCAACTACTCTATCCACATTCTTATGACCAGAGAGAGAGTTTTGTCATCATCATTTGAGCAGGTTGTTGATATGGCACGCTCCATTGAGGCGGATCGTCGCCGAGAGAGAGCGGAGCGGGAGGCCAACAGGCCTCGTGGTTCTGGCAGTTTTAGTGGTGCTCCATCTAGAGGGCATTCCTAACAGAGTAGAGGTCGCTCATCTAGACCTTCTCATTCAGGCCGCCCAGAGCAGAGCGGAGGTTCTTATGGTCGTGGTCGACAGGGGTTTCAGCAGGGTCGGTCATCGCTTAGTGCCCTTCCAGCCCAGGGTGCAGCACCTACTTCATCAGCCCAGGGTTCTTCTGTGGCGAGGGGTTCCCTTCAGTCCCCTTCTCCAGCACCAGGTGCATGTTATGAGTGTGGTGAGTTTGGCCACATGAGGAGACAGTGCCCTCGACTCCGTAGGGACAGGACTCAGCGAGAGGGATCAGCCCTCCTTTTCAGCACCATCTCAGTCTAGTAGAGGTGGAGGTCAGTCTTCTCGTGGTCGCCCTAGGGGCGAGGAGAGATCTGGTGGAGGCCAGACACGTTTCTATGCACTTCCTGACAGGCGTGATGCAGTTGCCTCCGATGCGGTGATTACAGGTATCATTTCTGTCTGTCACAGAGATGCCTCTGTTCTATTTGATCCAGGGTCCACATATTCTTACGTGTCCTCTTATTTTGCACATCATTTGGGTGCGACTCGTAGTAGTCTTGATTTACCCGTTCATGTATCCACCCCCGTGGGTGATACGATTGTTGTGGATCATGTCTATAGATCCTGTGTTATATCTATTGGGGGTCTGAAGACCCAGGCAGATTTATTATTGTTGGGGATGGTGGACTTTGATGTTATATTGGGTATGGACTGGTTGTCTCCGTACCATGCTATATTGGACTGTCATGCTAAGACAGTTACGTTGGCCATTCCTGGTATTTCTCATATTGAGTGGCGGGGTTCGACCGATTTCGTCCCTAGCCGTGTTATCTCGTTCCTAAAAGCTCAGAAGATGGTTGAAAAAGGGTGTTTATCGTATTTAGCTTTTGTGAGAGATGTGGGAGCCGAGTCTCCTAGCATTGATTCTGTACCTGTTGTGAGGGACTTTCCAGATGTATTCCCCTCAGACCTGCCGGGCATGCCGCCGGACAGGGATATTGATTTTGGCATTGACTTGGTGCCGGGCACTCAGCCCATATCCGTTCCTCCTTATCGGATGGCACCAGCTGAGTTGAAAGAACTGAAAGAGCAACTTCAAGAGCTTCTGGATAAGGGTTTCATCCGCCCTAGTGTGTCTCCGTGGGGTGCGCCGGTATTATTTGTTAAAAAGAAAGATGGTTCCATGCGAATGTGTATTGATTATCGACAATTGAACAAAGTGACGGTGAAGAACAAGTACCCTTTACCGCGCATAGATGATTTGTTTGATCAGTTACAGGGTACGAGGGTGTTTTCTAAGATCGATCTTCGTTCAGGCTATCATCAGCTGAAGATCAGGGACTCGGATATTATGAAGACTGCATTCGGGACCCGATATGGTCATTATGAGTTTCTTGTGATGTCGTTTGGGCTGACCAACGCCCCGGCAGCATTTATGCATCTGATGAACAGTGTGTTCGGGCCTTATTTGGATTCATTTGTGATTGTGTTCATTGATGACATTCTAGTCTACTCCCGTAGTCGGGAGGAGCATGCTCAGCATTTGAGTATTGTGTTGCAGAGATTGAGAGAGTAGAAGCTATATGCTAAATTCTCCAAGTGCGAGTTTTGGCTCGAGTCCGTAGCATTTCATGGACATGTGGTGTCTCGTGATGGTATTCAGGTTGATCAGAAAAAGATAGAGGCGGTGCAGAGTTGGCCTAGACCGTCCTCAGCTACAGAGATCAGGAGTTTTCTTGGCTTGGCGGGATATTATCGCCGGTTTGTTCAAGTATTTTCATCCATTGCTTCTTCATTGACTAAATTGACCCAGAAGGGTGCACCATTCGTGTGGTCGGATGAGTGCGAGGAGAACTTTCAGAAGCTCAAGACAGCTTTGACCACAGCTCCAGTGTTAGTATTGCCATCAGCTTCAGGTTCATATACCGTTTATTGTGATGCCTCGAGAGTGGGGATAGGTTGTGTGTTGATGCGGGAAGGTAAGGTAATTGCTTATGCTTCTCGGCAGTTGAAGCCGCATGAGAAGAACTATCCTGTTCATGATTTGGAGCTAGCCGCCATTGTTCATGCATTGAAGATTTGGAGACACTATTTGTATGGTGTGTCTTGTGAGGTGTATACCGACCATCGTAGTCTCCAGCACTTGTTCAGACAGAAAGACCTTAATTTGAGACAGCGGAGATGGCTTGAGTTGCTTAAGGATTATGACATTACTATATTATATCATCCGGAGAAGGCCAATGTGGTGGCCGATGCTTTGAGCCGGAAGGCGGTCAGTATGGGGAGCTTGGCATATATTCCAGCTGAGGAGAGGCCACTTGCTTATGATGTTCGGGTGCTAGCCAATCGGCTAGTGAGGTTAGATATTTCGGAGCCCAGTAGGGTATTGGCTTGTATTGTATCTCGGTCATCTCTATATGATCGTATTCGTGAGCGCCAGTATGATGATCCACATTTGGCTGTCCTGAGGGACAGAGTTCAGCATGATGATGCTAGAGATGTCACCATTGATAGTGACGGCGTATTGAGGATGCGGGGCCGGATATGCGTGCCCAATGTTGATGGCCTTCGTGAGTTGATTCTGGAGGAGGCCCATGGCTCGCGGTATTCTATCCATCCAGGAGCCGCGAAGATGTATCAAGATTTGAAACAGCACTATTGGTGGAGAAAGATGAAAATGGACATTGTCGGACATGTAGCACGGTGCCTCAACTGTCAGCAGGTTAAGTACGAGCATCAGAGGCCCGGTGGCGTATTTCAGCGCATTGCTATTCCTAAGTGGAAATGGGAGAGGATCACTATGGACTTTGTTACTGGACTTCCTCGGACGGCGAGGAAGTTTGATTCCGTATGGGTGATTGTGGATAGACTGACCAAGTCAGCTCACTTCATTCCAGTTAGTACTACCTACTCATCGGAGCGGTTGGCGGCGATCTTTATTCGAGAGATTGTTCGGTTTCATGGAGTCCCAGTGTCTATCATATCCGACAGGGGTACTCAGTTCACTTCTCGATTTTGGAGAGCATTTCGGCGAGAGATGGGTACACGGGTTGAGTTGAGTACAACATTTCACCCCCGGACAGATGGGCAGTCTGAGCGTACTATTCAGATTCCGGAGGATATGTTGCGAGCATGTGTGATTGACTTTGGTGGTTCATGGGATGAGTTCCTACCACTTGCCGAGTTTGCCTACAACAACGGTTATCGGTCGAGTATTCGGATGGCCCCGTATGAGGCATTGTATGGCAGGCGGTGTAGATCCCACATGGGATGGTTTGAGCCTGGTGAGGTTAGATTGATAGGGACGGAGTTAGTCCAGGATGCTCTGGATAGAGCAAAGTTGATCCAGGAGAGGCTTCGTACAGCACAGTCTCGTCGGAAGAGTTATGCGGACCGTAGAGTTCGAGAGTTGTCTTTCATGGTTGGTGACGGAGTATTGTTGAAGGTTTCACCTATGAAGGGTGTCATGAGGTTTGGGAAGAAAGGAAAGTTGAGTCCTAGGTACATTAGTCCTTTTGAGATACTCAGGAGGGTTGGAGAGGTGGCATATGAGTTAGCCTTGCCGCCCAGCTTATCTAGCGTTCATCCGGTATTCCATGTATCTATGCTCCGGAAGTACATTGGAGATCCGTCTCATGTATTAGACTTCAGTACCATTCAGCTTGATGGTGATCTATCCTATGATGTGGAGCCTATTGCCATTTTGGGACGTCAGGTGAGAAAATTGAGGTCTAAGGAGATTGCATCGGTTAAGGTTCAGTGGAGAGGTCGACCCGTGGAGGAGGCCACTTGGGAGATAGAGCGGGAGATGCGGAGCAGATATCCTCACTTGTTTGAGACTTCAGGTATGATTCTTGATCCGCTCGAGGACGAGCGTTTGCTTAAGAGGGGGAAAATGTGACGACCTGGCCCGTCGTCACGAGAATTACCACCCCGTTATGTTGTATATACATGTTTTATGATTTTATATCAGTGTTAGAGTCTATCGGGTGAGTTAGGAGTGAATTGGATTGAAAATGAGGCATATAGCCTTTTTGAAGGAGACTTGAATAAGGAAAGTCAACCCGGAGTTGACTATTTGGTTAGAGGACTCGGAATCGGATTATGATGATTCGGTTAGTTCCGGGAGGTGATTTGTGACTTAGAGGAGCGATCGGAATTGAATTTGGAGGCACGGTGTAGAAATAGGCTTGAATTGGCTAAGGTTGAATTTTGGCGAAATCCGAATGGTAGGTGAGATATTGATCCGGGGGTCGGAATGGAATTCCGACAGTTGTAGTAGCTCCGTTAGGTGATTTTGGATGTGCCTGCAAAATTTCAAGTCATTCGGACGTCGTTTGGTCGGGTTTTTGATGGAATGTGTAATTCGTAAAGTTTTAAGGAATTTAGGCTTGAATCCGTGTGTAATTGGTGATTTTGATGTTTAGGATGGTGTTTTTATGATTGGAACAAGTTCGTATCGTGTTTTGGAGTATGTTGGTAGTTTTCGTTGGGGTCCCGGGGGCCTCGGGATGAATTCGGGGGTCCAAACGGACCATTTTGTGCCAAATGCACTGCTGTTTCTGCTGCAATTAGTGCAGAGGATTTTTGTTCATCGCGATCGCAAGCCTGGGGCATGCGATCGCGTAGGGTAAAGCTGGGAAGCTCTGCGATCGCAAGGATGAGACTGCGATCGCGTAGAATATTGGAGTGAGGCCGGAAAGTTTGTTCATCGCGATCGCGGGAAGTGTGATGCGATCGCGTAAGGTCGGCTGGTTGTGCATCGCGATCGCGATGTGTAGTGTGCGATCGCGTAGGTCTGGGATTTAGAGCAGTGCGATCACGGGTGGTTTCACGCGATCACGTAGTGCTGAGGCATGAGGCAATGCGATCGCGTAGGGAATGTCGCGATCGCGTAGAGTAATTTTGAAGCCGGGTAAATTTGTGCATCGCGATCGCGAGCTTTGGGCTGCGATCGCAGAGGGTCGCCTGGCAGTCAGTGAATTAATATAACAGAACAGTCCAGTCGCGAACCCCATACCCAAAACCTCCATTTTTGAGTTCCAAGAGAAGAAATTGACGGGAGATTGCTGGGAAATCATCGGGGTTTCGTTGGAGGTAAGTTTTGTGGCTTAATTACATCATTTTAACATGAAATCATTGGTTAAATTTTCTGTAAATGGAAGATTAAAGGTGGGTTTGAGCCCTAGGCCTAAATTGAAGAAAAATACTGATTTGAGTGGGCAAATGGAGTTCGATTTTGGTAAATTTTATATGCCTAGACTCGTATCGTGATGAGGGTTCCGAATATGTGACTTTTGTAATTTTTCGACAAGCGTACCGAAAGTCGGGTTTTGACAACTTTGGGAATTTTGATGTAAATTGAGTTGTTTTGATTGGGTGTCGTCCCATTGGCCTAATTTGTTGTATTTCTACTGTATTTGATTAGATTCTACACTGCGGAGCTTGATTCTCGTGGCAAGGGCATTGCGGAGTAGTCGTCGCGCCGTATTGAGGTGAGTAATAGATGTGGGTGATGACCAGCGGGTTCGAAACCCCGGTGTACCACTTTGTGACGCTGTATAGCGGCGAGACACGTACTCTCTTGTGAGTGCGGGGTCGGTTGTGATTGGGGACTATGACTTAGTCCGACTTGTTGATACTGTATTATGATATTAGGCTATTCTTGAGCCGTCGAACCTCCTTCTCGGATGGTTGCATATTATATATTGTGATATTGGCTACTCTTGAGCCTTGTAACCCCCTTCTTGGGCGGTTGAGCATACTTGTGGGCCGTGAACCAGTTATTGGATCCCGCGAGGATCGTTATCATTGTCTTATCATATTGACATGCTAGTTTACTACTAGTCCGCGGCTATTTTTGTTATCATGTTATTTCCAAATCTCTGGAACTTGATATTTCTGTTTTCAACCGAAAAATGATAAAAGATGTTTTCAAAACTACTTTTGAGCCTGCGAGGCTGTGATTGCATATTAGCTGACTAGTAGTGGATCGGGCTGCGCGCCGCAGCAGTACATATGTCGGATCGGACTGCACGCCGCGGTGATATTGTGCTTGGGCTGTAGGAGCCCCTCCGGAGTCTGAACCCCCACAGTGAGCACGGGTACCCAAATTGGATCGGGCTACACGCCGTAGCGGTCATATCATGCATTGCATTGCATTTAGCTACATCTGCTAGTTGTTATACTGTTTTGCTGGTATTTATTGGTACAGGTATAGTTGATATCGATTCTGTGATAGGGTATTTGATTACAGCTTTACATAGTGCTTTATTGCGAATTTCTTATCTGCGTTGTCTTACCCTTGTTTATTACCACTGAGTCTGGCAGTACTCATTTTACTCCCTGCACCTTGTGTGCAGATCCAGGTACCTCTCAGCAGTGATCCAGTAGCTGTGCGAGGCGACATTTGTGGATATTTGAGGTAGCTGCAGAGTCCGCAGGACCCGATATTCCTTCTTACTGTCTCTTGATTTTGTATTGACTTTTCTTTCCGCACTTGGTATCTTGTAAACCTTTATACACTCATGTTCAGTAGAGGCTCATGACTCTTGACCCTTGGTCTATGGGAGTTGATGTATTATGGGACATGGTTCCCCGTTTTCGTTATATGTATCGCTATTGCTTCGTGATTTGTTATGCTTAAATGGGCTAAAGAGAGCTTCTAGCTCCGTTATTGTTATTGATTGGTCAGGCTGGCTTAGCAATGTGCTGGGCGCCATCACGACCGGATTTATGGTCGTGACATACACTTTGAAATATCAAATCCTGATTCATCTCTATCTGTGGACTCGATTATGTAAAAAACAACCTTCTATTTTAATTTATTACTTTGGAGTATATATTAGTTGTAACTGATTTTTACTTGAAGGTCATCGAGTAATTTTGGCTCAACTAAGAATTCTGAGTGGCTAATCACATTTTATTAGTGTTTCAATTTTGGTTATGCTACAACATTCCCTCAGAAATACAGTTATCTTTCCTTTTCATGCTATTTCTTACCTTATTGTTCATGAGCAATTGCTGGGTGACTCTATTACCAGTCTTTATATTATTCACTAATTTTATCTTCTTGTTTTTGACCCTATCACTCAAATTGTGTTTTAATTCTGAGGCAGACTAGATTGCAAGTTGTTACTTGATAAAAGCTTTGTACTATGTGATCTCTGTGATACTTTCTTTAAGTTTGTGTTGATAAATTGTGGTGCCCTTCCATTTACAGGAACAAAGAAGAGCTCAGGAAGGATTCTGTTGATGCACTTTGTGGTCTAGCTTATGCTCTTGGAGAGGACTTCACCATTTTTATTCCTAGTATTCACAAGCTTATGGTTAAACATAGGCTACAGGTCTGAGTTAGTCTTTTTCCCCTATCATCACTAGCATCCCAACATTATAAAGGTTTATACTGCTGCGAAATTTGTTCTTGATACAATAGGTATTGCATATACAGCACAAGGAATTTGAAGAAATCCGAGGATGATTGGAAAAACGTGAGCCACTGATTTTGGGGAGCATCGCAGTGCAGAGATTAAATCGGCGGTGCCCGGTTGAGGTCATCACTGATCCTTTGAGTGATGGAGAGAATGACAACGATGAGGTTGGGACGGACATGCATAAGCAGCTTCAAAACCATCAAGTAGTTTGTCTTCTTTGTTTGTGAGGGACTGGAACTTAAGTTTGTTGTACTTACTGGCAGGGGTTACATCCTTTCTGACTGCTTTCAGAGTTTGAGCTCCCATAACTATAACAGCACCTTCTCCCTCTACCAAACAAAAGAAATGAAATGTCGCTTCTCTTCTCCACAAGAGGGGAAGAGTCCTACTTATTTGCTAGTTATTATATGGTTTGCCATAGTATGTGCCTTTCTGTCTGTACTTTGCGATCCAGGTCATTTGATTACTGTTATCTCTTCTTTGACCCATTACTCTATAAATCATATTTCAAGGTCATTTTTATAAGTCCTTCCAAAAAAATTGGTAACATATGATTTCAATTTACTTTACACTCTAGACTTTGTCAATATAGGATTATAATGATGGTTTTAGACAACGGTAGATTTGTAGGTTTATCTTTTGGTTCTCTTTGTTTTTTTGTGCTATCTTACTGAACGTCGATTGATTTTAGCCCTGAAGCGAGGCTCAAAACATGTTGGACGCTTTGCCTCGCTTTGTGGGCGCTTTAGTATCGCATCAAGGCTCTAAAGCATACTATTCCTTGCCAGTGATTGTAATCATGAAAAAGCGACATTAAACAATTGATATTTCGCTTTATCGTATATTTTTTTTCCAATATCTTTGTCCATATACTATTTATTCTTGCTTATAATTATTAGTCTTGGAATATATAATAATATATATATATAATAATATATATATATATATATTTTACCTTTTCTTCACTTGCGCCTTTCTTCATTAAAGTCCACACTTTATTTGCGCTTTGTGCTTAAAGCCCCAACGGACCTTAGAGCTTTTTTGCGCTTTTTTCATTTGACAACGCTGGTTTGGACATAGATTTAGTTGAAACATAAAAAAATAATTTTTCAAGTAGTTTTGAAAAATAATTTTTGGAAGTTAAAATTATGTTTGGACATGCATTTTATTTGAAAAATATTTGAAATTTTGTGAGTGCGAGAACAAGTTTCACCCAAAATCTACCCTAAACTAGATTTTGGGAACTTGAAAATAATTTCAGAATTTCAAAAATAGATCATTACTCTATGAACAAGCAATGTTTTCAAAAAAGATTTGAAAAAACATTGCAAAAATATATGGTCAAAAGGGCCTTATTTTTTTCAATTTTAGCTTGTCTAACTCTAATCTACTGCCGCAGGTTGCTATCAACTCACTCGTGCGGATACTCAGGGATCCATCTCTGTCAAGCTACCACCAAAAAGTGGTCGAATCTCTTATGTTCATTTTCAAGGTCTGGAGACTCGGTTAGGCATCTTTTTCTCATTGTTTTACAGCTCTTTGTTAAGCAGGATTGTTATATTGCTATCTTGCTTTGTTCCTTTCTACTTTTGGCATTGTTAGTCCTGGGACTTATTTGTTTGTCTTTTCACTTTGCATGTACAGTCCATGGGCCTTAGCTGTGTCCCTTATTTGCCTAAGGTTAGTTTACTAGCTCACATGAATTGCAATAAAGACAGATACGGGAATTTTTGCTCTCATTCCATTGCAACCTTACTTTTTAATTTGGCTGGAAATTAACGTTCGAGATGTGAGTTCATCGAATGTGGTTCTTTGAGGGTTTGCGAACAGTTCACCTGCCAATCCACGCCCAACAGACATTGCGAAAAGGTGAAAGAGATCATGAATCTGAGCTGAATAAAGATAACTCAAATCGTTACGACATTACTCGTTGATTACCGAAAGAAAAGTCAAATCTTTACTTTCAAACATGTAAAAGTAGGGGACAACCAGCTAGTAATGTTGGGCAAGTTGAAAACATAAGTAGAATATACTGAAATTTTAGTGGGTAATCCGTATTTTCTTTTTCTAAACATTTGTTATGGAATGGTTTTTCAGAGCTGCTCAAAATTATGACTCTTTCTTTTATTTTTTGTGTACGTTTTGCCTGATCTCTTTCTCATTGTACGAACATGTGAGGATGGTCCAAAAGAATTTATAACATGGAATCTTGGAACCTTGGTATCTATTGTCCGCCAGGTAATCTTTTTCTTTTGATAATATTATCTTTCTTGTACTCTTGTCATTCTTTTGGATTAGTAATTTTCTAAGGATATTTTAATCGATTTTTTGTTTGTAGCACATCCGCAAGTATCTGCTAGAGTTTCTCTCTCTGATATCAGAAATATGGTCATCCTTCAGCTTGCCTGTTGCTAACAGACCTGTTCACATTGCTCTTGTAAGATAATTAGAATTTCGGTGGGTATTAAAATACCGCACATACTTTTGTGTTTGGCATTTTAGAACAGATACTTTGGTTAATGATCTTACTTGTCATTCTCTTGTCTGGTTTTAGATTCTGCATCTTGTGGTGCAACTTTGCTTGGCTCTCAACGATCGAATACAGAAAGTACCTTGCTAATATACTTCCCTGCTCTATTCAAGTTCTTACTGATGCAGAAAGGTTTAGTGACTACACATATGTTATTCCTATTCTCCACACGCTTGATGTTTTTGGTGGTCAGTCTTCCTTTGTTTTCTCTGCTCCATGTCTTGGTTTGTATCACTTTGATGTTGTGGTATCTAGTGGTCTCATCTTACTTTGCAGGGACACTAGATGAGCATATACATCTGCTTCTTCCTACACTTATTCGGTTGTTTAAATTGGATGCTTCAGTAGAAGTAAGACGCGGTGCAATCAAAACACTCACAAGATTGATACCTCGTGTGTAGGTCGGTATAAAATGGAGTCCTTCCAAGTTCATTTTTCCATTTGATGGAATATTTTTGTTACCCCTTTTCTTCTCTTTGTTTCTATTTTGCTGGTCACTGGACACATATCTTCTTTGGGGCATCACTTGAAACTTGTCTTGGACGGGTCTGATTTTTTTCCCTCACATTAATCACCGACGATATATGAGACTTATTCTCTCATGAAAAAGATAACAAATGAAATGACAAATATTTACTGTTCTACGTTGTTTTGATGTTGACTCTAGGGGGTACACTCTCAAATATCAAATCCTAATCCATCTCTATCTATGGACTCGCTTATGTAAAGAACAACCTTCTATTTTAATTTATTACTTTGGAGTATATATTAGTTGTAACTGATTTTTACTTGAAGGTCATCGAGTAATTTTGGCTCAACTGAGAATTCTGAGTGGCTAATCACATTTTATTAGTGTTTCAATTTTGGTCATGCTACAACTTTTCCTCAGAAATATAGTTATCTTTCATTTTCATGCTAATTCTTACCTTATTCTTCATGAGCAATTGCTGGGTGATTCTATTAACTGTCTTTATATTATTCACTAATTTTATCTTCTTGTTTTTGACCCTATGAGTCAAATTGTGTTTTAATTCTGAGGCTGACTGGATTGCAAGTTCTTACTTGATAAAAGCTTTGTAGTATGTGATCTTTGTGATACTTTCTTTAAGTTTGTGTTGATAAATTGTGGTGCCCCTTCCATTTACAGGAACAAAGAAGAGCTCAGGAAGGATTCTGTTGATGCACTTTGTGGCCTAGCTCATGCTCTTGGAGAGGACTTCACCATTTTTATTCCTTCTATTCACAAGCTTATGGTTAAACATAGGCTACAGGTCTGAGTTAGTCTTTTTCCCCTATCATCACAGGCTACAAGAGCATTATCATTTGCATTTGTTTTTTTTTTTGTGAGATTGTTTGTTAAATTAATGTGTGTGTTGCGTTTACATTTTTTTGTTGTATTTTTAGAGTAATTAAGTTTGTTTTTGAGAATATAATAAAGAAATCACAAAAAAATAACACGCTTTACATTTTAGCATTTAAAGGTCTAGCTTGTGTGATCTACTTTAATTAGTATTTGTTTAGGTTGATAATTGTTAGTATAATTAGTAATAGTATAATTTGATTTTTGTAGTGTAATTAGAATTTTTGTTTTAATAAATTGAGAATTAAAATTAAAAGAGAAGAGAAAAAGGAATTGAAATAAGGTGAAAATGATTTAGTTCATTTGTTTCCGAACTACGCGGGTCTGATTCTCACCGGATGTGAGATACGTAGGAAAACCTCATCGGTTCCGACCCCAATTTTCAAAAAAAAATCAAAAAAAAAAAAATAAATAAATTTCCTTTATTTCATTCTTTAAAATCTTTCCTTAGAAAATTCAAAAACAAAAGGGGTAAAAGTAGTTTTAAAAAAAAAACTAAAAAAAATGGTTTTGTTCTTCCTACTGTTTTTCGTGAAATAAAAAGAAAAATCAATAAAATTCAAATTTAAAAATACGGGTTTCCTTCATTTTTGAAGTACTTTTCTAAAAAAAAAAAGAAACAAAAATGCAAACAAAAATATTTTTTTTACTCCAAAGCAAATACTTTTTTTAGAATCTATATTTAAAAAAAAAGCAAAAATATAAATATATTTTTTTTTCTTCTTTTAAAGCATTTCTTTCAAGAATTTTAAAAAAAAATTAGTTTATTTACTCCATTCCCGATCATCCGAACTACGCCCGGTCTGATTCATGCGGGGACATGATACGTAGGCAATCCTCATAAGATTCGACCATCACCAAAAGAAAAAGAAAAATGAAAAAAAAGAAGAGAAAATTGATAAAGAGAGAAAGAAGATGAAAGCAAAGGAGAGTATAAGCCGGAGTAACGCATTACAATCGAATACAAGTAGCAACACGATCAACTGTATAAGTGCATCACACCCAACGTGAGATTACTTATCTGTTATGTTGTCTCAGACTAACCGTTTGTTTGCCAAACTCCGGGTTTTAGAAAAGGGTGGTTGATTTTGTGGTACTCTAGCCTCACATTCATACTTCGCGAGGTCCAAAGGAAAAGTTCAGCAACCCGTTGCTAAATCAAAAGAAAGTACCCATCCTTATTTCACAAGGTCGAAAAGAAGTGCCAACATGTCTTCGGAAATCCCTCTACCAACCGTTCCCGTTTTGGAAGAGAGCTCCGTGTCAGCCATTCCGGCTACTGAGTCAGCAGCTGTAGAAGAAAATAGAATTTTGCGTTGTCGCATGCTGGAGATGCTAGATGACTGGAATAACGGGAAAGAGCCCCCAAGTCTGATCCATGGGTTCCCCGAACTATTCCTCAGGTCAAGTGGGATTTCTAATACCCCCACCAATTACCCACCTACTCTGTTTGGGTATTCTAATGTTACAACCCTCTCCGAATCACCCTCCACTTCCCATCCTCGGGTGACAGCATTAGATACATCTACAAGAACATCTGTTGGTTTGCCTGTTCCAATCACGGCGCATCCCGGCACACATACTCCTTTCTTTGATTCCTCTTCTTTTACATTCCCGCCACCACCCCTTTCACGGGATCCTACCCAGTTTGCCGCCAATGTCTATCCTCAACCAACCCAATATGAGTTCATGCCAAGCCAAAATCCAAAAGCTCCCGAACGGGATGAAATGGCAAAAATAATGAGCAGCTTGAACAGAGTTTGAAAATAGAACTCTGACACCGCAGAACATGATTACATACGGATACAATTAACTATCTTTCTTTTCTATACATCAAAAATTCTTTAGCAATAGCCACTCAAAACCTCCTAGTATTTTCTCACATCTACGAAGCACCATAACCTTCGTCGGAATTTTTCCCAACATGCTTGGGGACAGAACCATCATAGCACACAATAGTGCAATCAGTTAGTCAATAACAACCTCCCCGACTTGGCTCGGAGCCATACATCAAAGCACTTTTAGCCACTCATAGCATTCTTACTCAATTGATGCTCCAATGTTATAGTGAGATTAAACTCGAGCTATTTACAAACTTTGGTGGAGACTCGAATCATCGGAAATCTTAACTCTTTTGCAATTCTCGTATTCATTCACACGCAACAGCTAAGCCCATTCCTTAGGCGACAACATCTTCTTCTTTTTTAAGTCCCAAAATTTTCAAAAATTTCGGCAGAGTTTCCTTTGTAATTGGGCCTATCCACCTGCCAGAGAACCACCAAAATCATGCTAACGACACGTCCACAAATTGACAAAGCATTACAATGTATATCAACAACATTAATCTCAATACCACCTGTATTATATTATCAAAATTGATACATGGACATGCGTTTCACCTATTTGAATCATAACACATAGAAAATACATTTCAACCCTCCATTATCTGGGCTATTCCACCAAGTAAGAACATTTTCTTTCCTTAATATTTCTGTATACCTTCCATTGCCATAGACATTACACAGTACCAACATACTCATTACATAGCTATCTAGCCGCCATTCCCACAATCAGGGACAATACTAAACATACAAGTTCATAATACCAGCTCGTAAAATTAGCACCTCGGTGCTCAAGCCATAGGCAAAGATTCGGCCTCAAGTCCTTCAGACCGGCCCAACATAAAACTTACGGAGATTACATCTCGCCCTTAATCGAGAAATCATAAGCCATCAAGGCAAATTTATCACTAAGCACTCGAGTGCGCACATCAACGTGTAGAAGGAATTTCAAGAATTACATCTCAAGCTGAATCAAACACGCACGATGAGAATTCCAAGAATTTGAAACTTTCCTAAAGGTTTGCAGCCTCCCGAGGATAAGTACAGGCGTCCCCGTACCGATCCACGAGACTCTACCAACCGGCTCATGACTCGCGAGACCTGTTAACCTAGGCTCTGATACCAACTTGTCACGACCCCAAACCCCGGTCGTGATGGCGCCCAACACATTGCTAGGAAAGCCCGACCATCTTATCCAATTACCAGCCAAGTATAATTAATACTGATTAATCGGCGTGATTAGCCTGTTTCCATAACAAATCAAGAAGTGTAGAAATGAAATACAAGAACACAGTCCCAACCAAATCGTGGTGTCACAAGTCTGAGCCTCTACAAATGAGATCTACTACACAATCAAGTCTAACCAAAATGGAGACAATAAAATGATAAAAAGAAAGAGCTCAGGTACTATGGATGTCGGCATCTACCTCGAAGTCTCCACAGAATGGGGATAATAAAGCAGTTGCGATAGCTCAACTGCCCTCTTAAACCTGTATATCTACACAAAAAGTGCAGGGGAGTGGGGTGAGTATATTTCAACTCAGTGCGTAACAATAATAAACAATAACTGAAAATAAGAACTCCTGTACTATCACTAAACAGTTCTAAGGCGACCCCCACAGGTTAGTCATCACTATAATGAGTACTCTGATCTCCAGTCCACATCTATCTCATCTAGGCCCCACACTGACCACATCCTCACTCGTACCACTACGGTATACAGCCATCTCAATATATGGAGACATATACATCGGTCTATAACATATTTCAGTATATATATGAATATGAATAAGTATAATGATGCGGCGCGCAACCCACTCCAATACATATATCGCTGTGGCGCGCAGCCCGCTCCAATACATATACCGCTGCGGCGCGCAGCCCGCTCTATTTAACGTCGACGGCGCTCACTGGGGGTGTATACAGACTTCAGAGGGGCTCCCTAGGCCCAAGCACTATAATAATGCGGCGTGCAGCACGATCCTTACAAATATTACTACGGGGTGCAGTCCGATCCAATATATATATGTATATATCTCTATACTGCTGCGGCGTGCAGCCCGATCCCATAATATACACCAGTGCTCACTGAGAATGTGTGCAGACTCTGACTCCGAAGGGGCTCCTACAGCCCAAGCGCAATAATACTGCGGCGTGCAGTCCGTCCCACATGTATATTAAATGTATATTACATGTATATTACTGCGGCGTGCAATCCGATCCAATATATATACTGCTGCGGCGTGCAGCCCGATCCAATATAGGTATCTATATACATAATACCTCATAATGGGTCCTCGACCCTAACCCAGTCAGTATGCACTTGGCCTCTCAGGCCCAATATAATATATCACAATGGGTCCTTGACCCTGTCTCGGTTAATATAGACTTGGCCTTTCGGGCCCAATATAACATCTCATAGTGGGTCCTTGACCCTATCTCATCTCAATCGGTATAGACTTGGCCTTTCAGGCCCACTCAGCTAGAACAGGGAATTCCACCCTAGATAATTTCTCTCAATGTACACATCTAGTACGGGCTCATATTATGCTATACAGCTAGAGCTACGGTTGAGTGTATGTTTCCAACACGATATAAGGGTCACCTAGCTCTATAGGTTCCCTAATGCTCTACAGATCGGCACAAGGCCCCAAACATGGCTATTAGCCCAATTGTACAGTTATAATCTCATTAACAGTCATACAACACATTATTCTATTAGCCGGGAAGGACCAAGTCCGAACCCTCAATCACAATGTCACTACGCCCGTTAGAGAACGCGTGTCTCATCTCAATATAGCACTGTGAAGTGCTAGTACGGGGTTTCAAACCCTCAGTACATTGTTTACTACTACCACTCACCTCGAACAGGTAGAAGCCTCGGTCCGCCTTGCGCTTGCCTCGCAAATCAATCTCCTCGGTTGCCAAATCTGCTCAAAATCAATGATAATACATCAATATATGCTAAATTCGCGTAACCCATTCAAAATAACCCAAATTGCATCAAAACCCACAAAGTTGTCAAAACACGACTTTTGGTGTGCTTCTCGAAAAATTATAAAAGTTAGATATTCGGAACCCCCGTCCCAATACGAGTCTAGGCATATAAAGTTTACCAAATTCGGACTCCATTTGCCTGCTCAAATCGGTATTTTACCAAAGCCCTGGCCTAGGCTAAATTTCCCCACAATTTGATCCAATTTCAGTGAAATAAAGAAGGATTCTAAGATAAAAACACATATTTAAACCATAGAACTTACCTCCAATGATAACTCGGTGAAATCCCAGCAATTTCCCTTCACTTTTGCTCTCCAAGACTCAACAATGGAGGTTTTCAATTAATGAGTCGCGGATGAAATGCCAATTAAAAACCTTCTGTCCAGATTTTTTTTTAACAAAATACTGTTCACCCGCGTTACTGTTCATCCTTGTTACTGTTCAGTCGTGACTGTTCACAAGGTACTGTTCATGGGGTACTGTTCACAATGTACTATTCACGGGGTACTATTCACGAGTACTCTTCACGGGTACTGTTCATTGCAGCAGCTTTTTATCTAAATTGCAGCACAATCATTTTTTACTAAAATGGCTCTAAATCCATCATACGAACTCCAAATGAGACGATTCTTTTTCCTATGGCTCCATAATTTTGATACGGATCTAGTAGTTCAAACAAAACTGAATTTGGAGCTCATTTGCTTAGTTCAATACCAATTTCGCTCGTTAAACAGTTAACTCACATATCGCGTCAAAAACCCAATTGCGACTTGATGAAATTAAACCAAAATTTCCAGATCAGTCCTATAATTTATGATTTAAATTCTCGAAGTCTCGAAGTTAAATTTGGATCTCTAGAACTAAAAATAGACCTTTGGATCATTACATTTACGCTCAAAGCTGCAAAAATCTTCCAAAAATGACCCGTTGGACATCCGAAACACACCGAGACCCCCAAGACCTCAACCAAATATACATACATGATCTATTACCTCATTTCAACTTGTTCGAATCATAAAATTACTATCGTTAACATCAAAATCGTCCGTTTTCAGCAAATTCAAGCTTAAGTTTAACTATAACTTTCAAAATTCTTATTCGATCAAAACCCGACCAAACGATGTCCGAATGACATGAAATTTTGCAGGGCATATCCAAATTCACCTAACGGAGCTACTGCAACTATTGGAATTCCATTCCGACTCCCGGATCAAAATCTCACCTACCGTTCGGATTTCGCCAAAATTCAACCTTAGCCAATTCAAGCCTATTTCTACACACAAGCCTATTTCTACACTGGACCTCCAAATTCCATTCTGATCACTCTCCTAAGCCACAAATGACCTCCCGGAGCTGACCAAATCATCAGAATTTGATTCCGAGCTCTCTAACTCACAAGTCAACATCCGGTTAACTTTTCCCATCTATTCCTTCTTCTAAGAGACTATTTGTCTCAATTCCAACCAAACTTAATCTGAACTGACTCAAACTCACCAAACATGCATATTGAAACATTAACAAGCGTTTAACGGGGAAAACAGGGTGATAACTCGCATGATGATGGGTCGGGTCATCACATTCTCCCCAACTTAAGCAAACGCTCGTCCTCGAGCGGACCAAGGGGTTTACTAGAAGTAACCCAATAGCTGAATGACCTTACCAAGCATATATTCGGGGTGATACCACATCGCCCTATCTCACATAAGTCCGATAATACCATATAGCTGGAATTTCACAGTCCATCTGAACCATAAACCACAGTGCATTTCTTGAAATCATATACCAAATGCTAATCTCATGCCTATACTCAGGATACACCCGAACCCACTGTAATAGCCCATACTCGCCACTCCGGGTGAGATCACATGATGTATCAAACAACCCAATCGCTCGAGACGATGGCCTCGGGTCACAACAATTGCCCAAGGTAACCAAGTACTAACAGAAAAACCTTTCTCATTAGATAGAGTCTTATTCCAACACCTTCATATCCTGCCCACGGCAACCGCACACGTGATATATCGAACCCATCTCTCAGGTCAACCATTCATGAATCCATTTCCCTTTTAATTGATACTACAACAGAATTCGGAGCCAAATCTCGATATTACTCTTCTAACGAGCTGAAATCATATATACTCGCTCTCATTAATGACTCGAATGATCATTTCGGTTATAACACACCACACTGGTGACATGACACCTTAGCATCGGCCTATGCCACAACGAGCACAACACAGGCTCCAATAAGAACGATCTGAACACACTCGAATCATGACAACTGACTCGCACAAAGAGCCATAATTCAAATTCTTCAATACCATCACAACACATAACTGAGATCTCGTCTCACATCATAGAATTAGAGTACCTAAATCTTCCTCGAAAGGTCATAACATCCCATGGCCTTGCCACAACTCATGATTCTATCCAAACACTATTACTCATGGAGCACCTCAAGTCGCAATGCTCAAAAAGGTCAGCCACACACATATCTAGGTCTGAACTCAAGCAATCACTCACACCTGCGGTGATACAATTGATATACACTATCAAATCCTGAAAAGACACACCGATGTGCTATTCCCCGAGCGATACCAATACGGACTATTCCTCGGAAGATAGGAACTATTGTATATAAGGTAACATATAGGAAGCTATATTTTCCATATCACACTGTTGCGGCGCGCAACCCGTTCCAATAACATACCTATGGCGGCGTGCCACCCGATCCAGATACCATACCTGTGGCGGTGTGCCACCCGATCCTGATATTATACATGTGGCCGCGTGCCACCCGATCCACGAATACATCTAGCAATGGGAATGCACATCGAGTCAAGTTGCTCATTGCAACAACATATATATAGCCTCAAGCTCTGCCATATGAAACGCATCCAACAAAGTTCCTCAATACCCGAACTGAATCAATGGTAGATACCTCTACATTGACATCCGCCACGAAGGCCCAACTTACAAAGCAATACCTACTTGCCGTCCGCTGGCCCTAGGGTACATCTATCCTGCTGGAGCATGATCTGATGCGCTCTGCCACGCAGTTGTGACATTTCTCTGATATAGTCCATATCACATTAGTCTAGACAACCTGACTTATGACAACCAGCCTGCAATCATATATCATTATTCAAATTCATCATATCAAGTGACGAGATAGCCACTAGGGCTTCCAATTTCCGATAACCGCTACACTGTGCCGATACACATGATATACCACCGCTGCGTAGGCGGGTTACGAGAACTTCTAGTCTCCAACACATACACAACACAGGAATCACTATGCCTAATTTCGTACTTCACCGTACGATTACATAACGCACCTCAAGCGTCCATTCATACAACGAAAGCCATTCATAAATTTTACTATGTCATCAACGACTCAATTATTACAGTCGATCCAACGGGAGAATACCACCATACCGCTAGATATTATCAATTTATTTTACCTGCCCCTTTCTACCATAGACTTTGCCAAAATACTAGCATAGCAGTACCATTCTCCTAAATCACCAGGAAGATTGATTCTCAGATTATCTGCAGCTGCACACGCTGCTTGAGGGTTTTAATGACTTCCCATATAATGAATTGATCTCAAAACCTTGAACATGCCGTTATCAACTTTCCATAACACATCGCATATACCATACCACACTAAAACAACAGGGAAAATTCATATCCCTTTCCCTACACCGCAAACATCGGCGCACTCAACTAGTCAAGGACTTTCATGATCCTATATAGAGAAAACTCATTACATATTCCAAGCTTTACATACCAACAGGAAATACACTCATTTTCAAACCACGGTAAAATACATCACAAACCCTTTCTCCCAATTACATTGCATAACTTAAATTGCCAGGACTGAGTCCTTATACCCATACCGAGTTACACAACTGCCAATACTCAAAAGCTTTATTGAACAATATCGGCGAGACTCATTACTTCAAACATATACCAGGAATTAATCGTATTCCTTATCATACCGTTTCGGTTTATTAACAAGTTGATCCATTTACCTAATTTCCTTTCTGATTCATCTTTAATTTAATACTAGTCTTTACTGTAGCACCACAATGCTTCAACCCATGTTACCACACAAGACTCGTACATAAGACCATACGGTCTAAGACCCATAAGCCACTGAATACTCTCTCAATTGTTTCCCAGAAATACCACATTCTACAATACTTTGTTTTGAAGAACTTCCTGCGATTTGAATTTGTTATCATTACCTTTAAATACGGATACTAAGGATCTCATCATCCCCATAACATAACAAAAATCTTGATTTCTTCTACTAAAACCACGGTCTTTAGCCACGTACACAGTCTTAAGGCACCTGACTGTTGCAAGCGTAAATCTTGAACACCGCAAGGCTATTCTCGGGCGTCATTCACCCTTAACCAGTTATAATTCAACTGCCTTATTAAACAGAACTACTCGGGCCTTAATAGAACTCTGACATCGCAGAACATGATTACATATGGATACAGTTAACTATCTTTCTTTTCTATACATCAAACATTCTTTAGCAATAGCCACTCAAAACCTCCTAGTATTTTCTCATATATACGAAGCACCATAACCTTTGTCAGAAGTTTTCCCAACATGCTTGGGGACAGAACCATCATAGCACACAATAGTGCAATTAGTTAGTCAATAACAACCTCCCCAACTTGGCTCGGAGCCATACATCAAAGCACTTTTAGCCACTCATAGCATTCTTACTCAATTGATGCTCCAATGTTACAGTGAGATTAAACTCGAGCTATTTACAAACTTTGGCGGAGACTCGAATCATCGGAAATCTTAACTCTTTTGCAATTCTCGTATTCATTCACACGCAACAGCTAAGCCCATTCCTTAGGCGACAACATCTTTTTTTTAAGTCCCAAAATTTTCAAAAATTTCAACAGAGCTTCCTTTGTAATTGGGCCTATCCACCTGCCAGAGAATCACCAAAATCATGCTAACGACACATCCACAAATTGACAAAGCATCACAATGTATATCAACAACATTAATCTCAATACCACCTGTATTATATTATCAAAATTGATAAGTGGACATGCGTTTCACCTATTTGAATCATAACACATAGAAAATACATTTCAACCCTCCATTATCTGGGTTATTCCACCAAGTAAGAACATTTTCTTTCCTTAATATTTCTGCATACCTTCCATTGCCATAGACATTACACAGTACCAACATACTCATTACATAGCTATCTAGCCGCCATTCCCACAATCAGGGACAACACTAAACATATAAGTTCATAATACCAGCTCGTAAAATTAGCACCTCGGTGCTCAAGCCATAGGCAAAGATTCGGCCTCAAGTCCTTCAGACCGGCCCAACATAAAACTTACGGAGATTACATCTCGCCCCTTAATCGAGAAATCATAAGCCATCAAGGCAAATTTATCACTAAGCACTCGAGTGCGCGCATCAATGTGCAGGAGGAATTTCAAGAATTACATTCCAAGCTGAATCAAACACGCACGATGAGAATTCTAAGAATTTGAAACTTTCCTAAAGGTTTGCAGCCTCCCGAGGATAAGTACAGGCGTCCCCGTACCGATCCACGAGACTCTACCAACCGGCTCATGACTCGCGAGACCTGTTAACCTAGGCTCTGATACCAACTTGTCACGACCCCAAACCCCGGTCGTGATGGCGCCCAACACATTGCTAGGCAAGCCCGACCATCTTATCCAATTACCATCCAAGTATAATTAATACTTATTAATCGGCGTGATTAGCCTGTTTTCATAACAAATCAAGAAGTGTAGAAATGAAATACAAGAACACAGTCCCAACCAAATCGTGGTGTCACAAGTCTGAGCCTCTACAAATGAGATCTACTACACAATCAAGTCTAACCAGAATGGAGACAACAAAATGATAAAAAGAAAGAGGTCAGGTACTGCGGACGTTGGCAGCTACCTCGAAGTCTCCACAGAATGGGGATAATAAAGCAATTGCGATAGCTCAACTGCCCTCCTAAACCTGTATATCTGCACAAAAAGTGCAGGGGAGTGGGGTGAGTATATTTCAACTCAGTGAGTAACAATAATAAACAATAACTGAAAATAAGAACTCCTGCACTATCACTAAACAGTTCTAAGGCGACCCCCACAGGTTAGTCATCACTATAATGAGTACTCTGATCTCTAGTCCACATCTATCTCATCTAAGTCCCACACTGACCACATCCTCGCTCGTACCACTACGGTATACATCCATCTCAATATATGGAGACATATACATCGGTCTATAACATATTTCAGTATATATATGAATATGAATAAGTATAATGCTGTGGAGCGCAGCCCGCTCCAATACATATACCGCTGCGGCGCGCAGCCCGCTCTATTTAACGTCGACGATGCTCACTGGGGGTGTATACAGACATCGGAGGGGCTCCCTAGGCCCAAGCACTATAATACTGCAGCGTGCAGCACGATCCACACAAATATTACTGTGGCGTGCAGTCCGATCCAATATATATATGTATATATCTCTATACTGCTGCGGCGTGCAGCCCGATCCCATAATATACACCAGTGCTCACTGAGAATGTGTGCAGACTCAGACTCCGAAGGGCTCCTACAGCCCAAGCGCAATAATACTGCGGCGTGCAGTCCGTCCCACATGTATATTACATGTATATTACTGCGGCGTGCAGTCCGATCCAATATATATACTGCTGCGGCGTGCAGCCCGATCCAATATAGGTATATATATAATACCTCATAATGGGTCCTCGACCCTATTCCAGTCAGTATATACTTGGCCTCTCAGGCCCAATATAATATATCACAGTGGGTCCTTGACCCTGTCTCAGTCAATATAGACTTGGCCTTTCGGGCCCAATATAACATCTCATAGTGGGTCCTTGACCCTATCTCATCTCAATCGGTATAGACTTGGCCTTTCAGGCCCACTCAGCTAGAACAGGGAATTCCACCCTAGATAATCTCTTGTGACGACCCGGCTCGTCGTCACGGGAATTACCACCCCGTTATGTTGTAAATGCATGTTTTATGATTTTATATCAGTGTTAGAGTCTATCGGGTGAGTTAGGAGTGAATTTGATTGAAAATGAGGCATATAGCCTTTGTGAAGGAAACTTGAATAAGGAAAGTCAACCCGGAGTTGACTATTTAGCTAGAGGGCTCGGAATCGGATTCTGATGATTCGGTTAGTTCCGGAAAGTGATTTGTGACTTAGGGGAGCGATCGGAATTGAATTTGGAGGCCCGATGTAGAAATAGGCTTGAATTGGCTAAGGTTGAATTTTGGCGAAATCCGAATAGTAGGTGAGATTTTGATCCGGGGGTCGGAATGGAAAATTGCAGTAGCTCCGTTAGGTGATTTTGGATGTGCCTGCAAAATTTCAGGTCATTCGGACGTCGTTTGGTCGGGTTTTTGATTGAATGTGTAATTCGGAATGTTTTAAGGAATTTAGGCTTGAATTTGATGTGAATTATGGGTTTTAGTGTTATTAGACGTGTTTTGAGGATTGGATCAAGTTCGAATAAGGTGTTAAGATGTGTTGGTGTGTTTGGATGAGGTCCCGGAGGCCTCGGGGTGTTTTCGGATGGTTAAACGGAAGAAAATCATGGAAATTGCAGGTTGAAGAGTTTCTGGTTCTGTCATTTTCGCCCCTGCGGAAATGTGGGCGCGGAGGCGAGTCCGCGGGAGCGGACTGAGGAGCGCAGGAGCGCTTGGCACCGCAGAAGCGGACTCCTTTCCGCTGAAGCAGCATCGCTGGTGCGAGCCAGTGATCGCAGAAGCGGACTAGATGGAAAATGGGAAGGTCCGCAGAAGCGGACACCTGACCGCTTGGGCGAGTCCGCAGGAGCGGACTCCGGTGCGCAGAAGCGGATGTCTTCGCAGAAGCGGAGGTTTAATCGCGGAAGCGGACGCGCATAAGCGGTCCTTTTCTCGCAGAAGCGGAATTGGCCGGCTAGGCATGGAATCGCTGAAGCGACCCTTTGGTCGCGGATACGGACTCGTAGGAGCGGAAATTTTTCCGCAGAAGCGAAAATCGCTGTAAGTTAAGTGTATCGGAAGTTAGAAAAATTTCAGAACATTTCACACATTTGGGTCTCGGCTTTAGAGGCGATTTGGGCGATTTTGAAGAGAAATTCAGGGAAATCATCAGGTAATCAACTATGGACTTAAACTATGATTAGTATTGGCAATATTATGCAATTATATCATGAAAATGGAGGAGTTTGGGGTAATTTATGGAGGATTTAGCCCTAGGCTTGAACTTTAGAAAATCAAGGTTTTGAATGGCCAAATGGAGTCCGAATTTGGTAAAATTGATATGCTTAGACTCGTATCGAGATGAGGGTTCCGAATATGTGACTTTCGTGATTTTTCGATAAGCGTACCGAAAGTCGGGTTTTGACAACTTTGGGAATTTTGATGTAAATTGAGTTGTATTGATTGGGTGTAGTCCCATTGGCCTAATTTGTTGCATTTCTACTGTATTGGATCAGATTCTACGCGTGCGGAGCTTGATTCTCGTGGCAAGGGCATTGCGGAATAGTCGTCGCGTTGTATTGAGGTGAGTAATAGATGTGGGTGATGACCAGCGGGTTCGAAACCCCGGTATACCACTTTGTGACGCTGTATAGCGGCGAGACACGCACACTCTTGAGAGTGTGGGGTCGATCATGAACCGGAGACTATATATTAGTCCGACCTGTTGATAGTGTATTATTGGCTATTCTAGAGCCGTCGAACCTCCTTCTCGGATGGTTGCATATATATATATATATATATATATTGTGATAATGGCCACTCTTGAGCCGAGGAACCCCTTCTTGGGCGGTTGAGTATACATGTGGGCCGTGAGCCAGTTATTGGATCCCGCGAGGATCGTTATCATCGTCTTATCATATAGACATGCTAGTTTACTACTAGTCCGCAACTATTTTTGTTATTATGCTAATTCCAATCTTTGGAACTTGATGTTACTGTTTTCCAACTGATAAATGATAAAAGAGTTTTCAAAAACTACTTTTGAGCCTGTGAGGCTGTATCTGCATATTAGCTGACTAGTAGTGGATCGGCTGCGCGCCGCAGCGAGATATATGTTGGATCGGACTGCACGCCGCAGGAATATCTCTATGAGATGTGCTTGGGCTGTAGGAGCCCCTCCGGAGTCTGAGCCCCCATAATGAGCACGGGTACCCAAAATTCGAGTCGGGCTACACGCCGTAGCGGTCATATCATGCATTGCATTGCATTTAGCTACATCTGTGAGCTGTTATGCTATTTATTGGTATTTGTTGGTACAGGTACAGTGAAGATTGATTCTATGACAGGGTAGCTGATTATAGCTTTACATAGTGCTTTATTACGGATTTCTTATCTGCGTTGTCTTACCCTTGTTTATTACCACTGAGTCTGGCAGTACTCATTTTACTCCCCGCACCTTGTGTGCAGATCCAGGTACCTCTCAGCAGTGATCCAGTAGCTGTGCGAGGCGACGTTTGTGGATATTCGAGGTAGCTGCAGAGTCCGCAGGACCCGATATTCCTTCTTACTGTCTTGATTTTGTATTGACTTTTCTTTCCGCACATGGTATCTTGTAAACCTTTATACACTCATGTTCAGTAGAGGCTCATGACTCTTGACCCTTCGGTCTATGGGAGTTAGTATATTTTGGGACTTGGTTTCCCCGTTGTTGGTATAAGTATTACTATTGTTTCATATATTAATATGCTTAAATGGGCTAAAGAGAGCTTCTAGCTCCATTGTTTATATTGATTGGTCAGGCTGGCTTAGCAATGTGCTGGGCGCCATCACGACCAGATTTGGGGTCGTGACAAGTTGGTATCAGAGCCTAGGTTTACTAGGCCTCGTGAGTCTTGAGCCGGTTAGTAGAGTCTTGTGGATCGGTACGGGGACGCCTGTACTTATCCTCGGGAGGCTGCGAACCTTTAGGAAAACTTCACTTTTCTTGAACTCGGTCGTGCGATCTTGTCGTTCTGAGAACTGAACTTCTATATTCTATCCTCTCGCAGATGGCGAGAACGCGAGCATCGGGACGAGGTGGACGACCTCCGTTGCCACCTGTTAGAGGCCGTGGGCGCGGTCGTGCTAGAGGTAGAGGTAGGGCGGCCGAGGCGGTGCCAGCCGACCCGCCCTGTTGTACCGGTTCGGGAGCGGCCCCCGGTGGTTGATGCTCCGGCGGTCCCATTCGGGGCCGGACTATATCTATTGCTATTCCCGGTCTTCGGGAGACTCTTGCTCGGATATTATCGGTGTGTTCCGGTTTGGCTCGGGTAGTTTCGGCTACCGCTACCGCTAGCGACATCTCGGTCGGGGGTGGTCGGCGAGATCCCGCACGGCTCGCACACCGACCCGGTTGTTCGGGGACTTCGGACGCCCAGAGGCGGTCCCCGCTCGGGTGGTTGCGCCGGTTATTCCTCCGAGCTGCACCGGCTCCGGCTCCGGCTCCGGAGCATATGGTTCGGGGTTATGCCCGATGACGAGCGGCGTCGTCTCGAGAGATTTGGTAGACTTCGGCCACCCCATTTCGGTAGCGTTGAGGGCGAGGATGCCCGGGGTTTCTTGGATAAGTGTCAGAAGATGCTGCTGCGTACGGCTGGTATTCTTGAGTCCGGCGGAGTTTCATTTACTACATTTCAGTTCACCGGTCCCGCATTTGATTGGTGGGAGGAGTTTGAGAGGCGTAGGCCTGCTAGAGCAGCACCTCTCACATGGCAGCAGTTCTCTACTCTCTTTCTAGAGAAATATGTACCTCGGTCTCGTCGCGAGGAGCTACGTCGCCGGTTCGAGTGGTTGATTCAGGGCGACATGTCTGTGACTCAGTATGAGCTTAGATTCACTCAGTTGGCTAGGCATGCCACATGGATGATCCCCACTAATAGGGAGAGGATCGGGAGGTTCATTGATGGCCTCAACTACTCTATCCGTATTCTTATGACCAGCGAGCGAGTTCTGTCATCATCGTTTGAGCAGGTAGCTGATATGGCACGCTCCATTAAGGCGGATCGTCGCCGAGAGAGAGAGGAGCGGGAGGCCAAGAGGCCTCGTGGTTCTGGCAGTTTCAGCGGTGCTCCATCTAGAGGGCATTCCCAGCAGAGCCGAGGTCGCTCATCTAGACCTTCTCATTCAGGCCGCCCAGAGCAGAGCGGAGGTTCTTATGGTCGTGGTCGACAGGGGTTTCAGCAGGGTCAGTCATCACTTAGTGCCCTCCCAGCCCAGAGTGCAGTACCTACTTCTCCAGCACCAGGTGCATGTTATGAGTGTGGTGAGTTTGGTCACATGAGGAGACGAGTGCCCTCGACTATGTAGGGGCAGGACTCAGGAGAGGGATCGGCCCTCCTCTTCAGAACCATCTGAGGCTAGTAGAGGTGGAGGTCGGTCTTCTCGTGGTCGCCCCGGGGGCGAGGAGAGATCCGGTGGAGGCCCAGGCACGGTTCTATGCACTTCCCGACAGGCGTGATGCAGGCTTGCCTCCGATCGCTGTGATTACGGGTATCATTTCCGTCTGTCACGGAGATACCTCTGTTCTATTTGATCCGGGGTCCACATATTCTTACGTGTCCTCTTATTTTGCACATCACTTGGGTGCGACTCGTGGTAGTCTTGATTTACCTGTTCATGTATCCACCCCGTGGGTGATACGATTGTTGTGGATCATGTCTATAGATCCTGTGTTATATCTATTGGGGGTCTGGAGACCCAGGTAGATTTGTTATTGTTGGGGATGGTGGACTTTGATGTTATATTGGGTATGGACTGGTTGTCTCCGTACCATGCTATATTGGACTGTCATGCTAAGACAGTTACGTTGGCCATTCCTGGTATTTCTCAGATTGAGTGGCGGGGTTCGACCGATTTCGTCCCTAGCCGTGTTATTTCGTTCTTAAAAGCTCAGAGGATGGTTGAAAAAGGGTGTTTATCGTACTTAGCTTTTGTGAGAGATGTGGGAGCTGAATCTCCTAGCATTGATTCTGTACCTGTTGTGAGGGACTTCCCAGATGTATTCCCCTCAGACCTGCCGGGCATGCCGCCGGACATGGATATTGATTTTGGCATTGACTTGGTGCCGGGCACTCAGCCTATATCCATTCCTCCTTATCGGATGGCACCAGCTGAGTTGAAAGAACTGAAAGAGCAACTTCAAGAACTTCTGGATAAGGGTTTCATCCGTCCTAGTGTGTCTCCGTGGGGTGCGCCGGTATTATTTGTTAAAAAGAAAGATGGTTCCATGCGAATGTGTATTGATTATAGGCAATTGAACAAAGTGACAGTGAAGAACAAGTACCCTCTACCGCGCATAGATGATTTGTTTGATCAGTTACAGGGTGCGAGGGTGTTTTCTAAGATCGATCTTCGTTCAGGCTATCATCAGCTGAAGATCAGGGACTCGGATATTATGAAGACTGCATTCGGGACCCGATATGGTCATTATGAGTTTCTTGTGATGTCGTTTGGGCTGACCAACGCCCCGGCAGCATTTATGCATCTGATGAACAGTGTGTTCAGGCCCAATTTGGATTCATTTGTGATTGTGTTCATTGATGACATTCTAGTCTACTCCCATAGTCAGGAGGAGCATGCTCAACATTTGAGTATTGTGTTGCAGAGATTAAGAGAGGAGAAGCTATATGCTAAATTCTCCAAGTGCGAGTTTTGGCTCGAGTCCGTAGCATTTCTGGGACATGTGGTGTCTCGTGATGGTATTCAGGTTGATCAGAAAAAGATAGAGGCGGTGCAGAGTTGGCCTAGACCGTCCTCAGCTACAGAGATCGGGAGTTTTCTTGGCTTGGCGGGGTATTATCGCCGGTTTGTTCAGGGATTTTCATCCATTGCTTCTTCATTGACTAAATTGACCCAGAAGGGTGCACCATTCGTGTGGTCGGATGAGTGCGAGGAGAGCTTTCAGAAGCTCAAGACAGCTTTGACCATAGCTCCAGTGTTAGTATTGCCATCAGCTTCAGGTTCATATACCGTTTATTGTGATGCCTCGAGAGTGGGGATAGGTTGTGTGTTGATGCAGGAAGGTAAGGTGATTGCTTATGCTTCTCGGCAGTTGAAGCCACATGAGAAGAACTATCCTGTTCATGACTTGGAGCTAGCCGCCATTGTTCATGCATTGAAGATTTGGAGGCACTATTTGTATGGTGTGTCTTGTGAGGTGTATACCGACCATCGTAGTCTCCAGCACTTGTTCAAACAGAAAGACCTTAATTTGAGACAGCGGAGATGGCTTGAGTTGCTGAAGGATTATGACATTACTATATTATATCATCCGGGAAGGCCAATGTGGTGGCCGATGCTTTGAGCCGGAAGGCGGTCAGTATGGGGAGCTTGGCATATATTCCAGCTGAGGAGAGGCCATTTGCTCATGATGTTCGGGTGCTAGCCAATCGGCTAGTGAGGTTAGATATTTCGGAGCCCAGCCGGGTATTGGCTTGTGTTGTATCTCGGTCATCTCTATATGATCGTATTCGTGAGCGCCAGTATGATGATCCACATTTGGCTGTCCTTAGGGACAGAGTTCAGCATGATGATGCTAGAGACGTCACCATTGATAGTGACGGTGTATTGAGGATGCAAGGCCGGATATGTGTGCCCAATGTTGATGGCCTTCGTGAGTTGATTCTGGAGGAGGCCCATAGCTCGCGGTATTCTATCCATCCGGAAGCCGCGAAGATGTATCAAGATTTGAAACAGCACTATTGGTGGAGAAAGATGAAAATGGACATTGTCAGACATGTAGCACGGTGCCTCAACTATCAGCAGGTTAAGTACGAGCATCAGAGGCCCGGTGGTGTATTTCAGCGCATTGTTATTCCTGAGTGGAAATGGGAGAGGATCACTATGGACTTTGTTACTGGACTCCCTCGGACGGCGAGGAAGTTTGATTCCGTATGGGTGATTGTGGATAGACTGACCAAGTCAGCTCACTTCATTCCAGTTAGTACTACCTACTCATCGGAGCGGTTGGCGGCGATCTTTATTCGAGAGATTGTTCGGTTGCATGGAGTTCCAGTGTCTATCATATCCGACAGGGGTACTCAGTTCACTTCTCAGTTTTGGAGAGCATTTCGGCGAGAGATGGGTACGCGGGTTGAGTTGAGTACAAGCATTTCACCCCCAGACAGACGGACAGTCTGAGCGCACTATTCAGATCTTGGAGGATATGTTGCAAGCTTGTGTGATTGATTTTGGTGGTTCGTGGGATGAGTTCCTACCACTTGCTGAGTTTGCCTACAACAACGGTTATCAGTCGAGTATTCAGATGGCCCCGTATGAGGCATTGTATGGCAGGCGGTGTAGATCCCCCGTGGGATGGTTTGAGCCTGGTGAGGTTAGATTGATAGGGACTGAGTTAGTCCGGGATGCTCTAGATAGAGCAAAGTTGATCCAGGAGAGGCTTCGTACAGCACAGTCTCGTTAGAAGAGTTATGCGGACCGTAGAGTTCGAGAGTTGTCTTTCATGGTTGGTGACAGAGTATTGTTGAAGATTTCACCTATGAAGGGTGTCATGAGGTTTGGGAAGAAAGGGAAGTTGAGTCCCGGGGTACATTGGTCCTTTTGAGATACTTAGGAGAGTTGGAGAGGTGGCATATAAGTTGGCCTTGCCGCCCAGCTTATCCAGCGTTCATCCAGTAATCCATGTGTCTATGCTCCGGAAGTACGTTAGAGATCCGTCTCATGTATTAGATTTCAGTACCATTCAGCTTGATGGTGATCTATCCTATGATGTGGAGCCTATTGCCATTTTGGGACGTCGGGTGAGAAAATTGAGGTCTAAGGAGATTGCATCAGTTAAGGTTCGGTGGAGAGGTCGACCCGTGGAGGAGGCCACTTGGGAGATCGAGCGGGAGATGCGGAGCAGATATCCTCACTTGTTTGAGACTTCAGGTATGTTTCTTGACCCGCTCGAGGATGAGCGTTTGCTTAAGAGGGGGAGAATGTGACGACCCGGCCCGTCGTCACGGGAATTACCACCCCGTTATGTTGTAAATACATGTTTTATGATTTTATATCGGTGTTAGAGTCTATCGGGTGAGTTAGGAGTGAATTGGATTGAAAATGAGGCATATAGCCTTTGTGAAGGAAACTTGAATAAGGAAAGTCAACCCGGAGTTGACTATTTAGCTAGAAGGCTCGGAATCGGATTCTGATGATTCGGTTAGTTTCGGAAGGTGATTTGTGACTTAGGGGAGCGATCGGAATTGAATTTGGAGGCCCGGTGTAGAAATAGGCTTGAATTGGCTAAGGTTGAATTTTGGCGAAATCCGAACGGTAGGTGAGATTTTGATCCGGGGGTCGGAATGGAATTCCGACAATTGCAAGTAGCTCCGTTAGGTGATTTTGGATGTGCCTGCAAAATTTCAGGTCATTCGGACGTCGTTTGGTCGGGTTTTTGATTGAATGTGTAATTCGGAATGTTTTAAGGAATTTAGGCTTGAATTTGATGTGAATTATGGGTTTTAGTGTTATTAGACGTGTTTTGAGGATTGGAGCAAGTTCGAATAAGGTGTTAAGATGTGTTGGTGTGTTTGGATGAGGTCTCGGAGGCCTCGGGGTGTTTTCGGATGGTTAAACGGAAGAAAATCATGGAAATTGCAGGTTGAAGAGTTCTGGTTCTGTCATTTTCGCCCCTGCGGAAATGTGGGCGCGGAGGCGAGTCCGCAGAAGCGGACTGAGGAGCGCAGGAGCGCTTGGCATCGTAGAAGCGGAAGATTTTCCGCTGAAGCGGCATCGCTGGTGCGAGCCAGTGATCGCAGAAGGGGACGAGAAGAAAATGGGAAGGTCCGCAGAAGCGGACACTTGACCGCCTGGGCGAGTCCGCAGGAGCGGACTCTGGTGCGCAGAAGCGGAGTTTTCGCAGAAGCGGGGGTTCAATCGCGGAAGCGGACGCGCGTAAGCGGTCCTTTTCTCGCGGAAGCGGAATTGGCCGGCTAGGCCTGGAATCGCTGAAGCGACCCTTTGGTCGCGGATACGGACTCGTAAGAGCGGAAATTTTTCCGCAGAAGCGAAAATCGCTGTAAGTTAAGTGTATCGGAAGTTAGAAAAATTTCAGAACATTTCACACATTTGGGTCTCGGCTTTAGAGGCGATTTGGGCGATTTTGAAGAGAAATTCAGGGGAAATCATCAGGTAATCAACTATGGACTTAAACTATGATTAGTATTGGTAATATTATGCAATTATATCATGAAAATGGAGGAGTTTGGGGTAATTTATGGAGGATTTAGCCCTAGGCTTGAACATTAGAAAATCAACGTTTTGAATGGCCAAATGGAGTCCGAATTTGGTAAATTTGATATGCTTAGACTCGTATCGAGATGAGGGTTCCGAATATGTGACTTTCGTGATTTTTCGATAAGCGTACCGAAAGTCGGGTTTTGACAACTTTGGGAATTTTGATGTAAATTGAGTTGTATTGATTGGGTGTAGTCCCATTGGCCTAATTTGTTGCATTTCTACTGTATTGGATCAGATTCTACGCGTGCGGAGCTTGATTCTCGTGGCAAGGGCATTGCGGAGTAGTCGTCGCGCCGTATTGAGGTGAGTAATAGATGTGGGTGATGACCGGCGGGTTCGAAACCCCGGTATACCACTTTGTGACGCTGTATAGCGGCGAGACACACACACTCTTGAGAGTGCGGGGTCGATCATGAACTGGAGACAATAGATTAGTCCAACCTGTTGATACTGTATTATTGGCTATTCTAGAGCCGTCGAACCTCCTTCTCGGATGGTTGCATATATATATATATTGTGATAATGGCCACTCTTGAGCCGAGGAACCCCCTTCTGGGGCGGTTGAGTATACATGTGGGCCGTGAGCCAGTATTGGATCCCGCGAGGATCGTTATCATTGTCTTATCATATAGACATGCTAGTTTACTACTAGTCCGCAGCTATTTCTGTTATTATGCTAATTCCAATCTCTGGAACTTGATATTACTGTTTTCCAACTGAAAAATGATAAAAGAGTTTTCAAAAACTACTTTTGAGCCTGCGAGGCTGTATCTGCATATTAGCCGACTAGTAGTGGATCGGGCTGCGCGCCGCAGCAGGATATATGTTGGATCGGACTGCACGCCGCAGGAATATCTCTATGAGATGTGCTTGGGCTGTAGGAGCCCCTCCGGAGTCCGAACCCCCACAGTGAGCACGGGTACCCAAAATTGGAGTCGGGCTACACGCCGTAGCGGTCATATCATGTATTGCATTGCATTTAGCTACATCTGCGAGCTGTTATGCTATTTATTGGTATTTGTTGGTAGATGATTTCAGTATGATTTTCATATTGTAATTAGTTACTTCTATTTCGATAAAGTATTCCGCATTTATTTAATTGAAATTGTGTTAAAAACAGGATAGTATGAATACAGTGGCTTGCCTAGCTACCACGAGTAGGCGCCATCACAATCCCGATGTTGGGGGAAAATCCGGGTCGTGACAATATTCGAGGTAGCTGGCGAGTCCGCAGGACCCGATATTCCTTCTTACTGTCTTTGATTCTGTATTGATATTTCTTTCCGCACTTGGTATCTTGTAAACCTTTATACACTCATGTTCAGTAGAGGCTCATGACTCTTGACCCTTCGGTCTATGGGAGTTAGTATATTTTGGGACTTGGTTTCCCCGTTGTTGGTATAAGTATTACTATTGTTTCATATATTAATATGCTTAAATGGGCTAAAGAGAGCTTCTAGCTCCGTTGTTTATATTGATTGGTCAGGCTGGCTTAGCAATGTGCTGGGCGCCATCACGACCAGATTTGGGGTCGTGACATCTCTCTCAATGTACACATCTAGTACGGGCTCATATTATGCTATACAGCTAGAGCTACGGCTGAGTGTATGTTTCCAACACGATATAAGGGTCACCTAGCTCTATAGGTTCCCTAATGCTCTACAGATCGGCACAAGGCCCCAAACATGGCTATTAGCCCAATTTTACAGTTATAATCTCATTAACAGTCATACAACACAGTATCCTATTAGCCGGGAAGGACCAAGTCCGAACCCTCAATCACAATGTCACTACGCCCGTCAGAGAACGAGTGTCTCATCTCAATATAGCACTGTGAAGTGCTAGTACGGGGTTTCAAACCCTCAGTACATTGTTTACTACTACCACTCACCTCGAACCGGTAGAAGCCTCGGTCCGCCTTGCGCTTGCCTCGCAAATCAATCTCCTCGGTTGCCAAATCTACTCAAAATCAATGATAATACATCAATATATGCTAAATTCACGTAACCCATTCGAAATAACCCAAATTGCATCAAAACCCACAAAGTTGTCAAAACACGACTTTTGGTGCGCTTCTCGAAAAATTATAAAAGTTACATATTCGGAACCCTCGTCCCAATACGAGTCTAGGCATATAAAGTTTACCAAATTCGGACTCCATTTGCCCGCTCAAATCGGTATTTTACCAAAGCCCTGGCCTAGGCTAAATTTCCCCACAATTTGATCCAATTTCAGTGAAATAAAGAAGGATTCTAAGATAAAAACACATATTTTAACCATAAAACTTACCTCCAATGATAACTCGGTGAAATCCCAGCAATTTCCCTTCACTTTTGCTTTCCAAGACTCAACAATGGAGGTTTTCAATTAATGAGTCGCGGATGAAATGCCAATTAAAAACCTTCTGTCCAGATTTTTTTTTAACAAAATACTGTTCACCCGCGTTACTGTTCATCCGTGTTACTGTTCACAAGGTACTGTTCACGGGGTGCTGTTCACAATGTACTATTCACTGCGTACTATTCACGTGTACTATGCACGGGTACTGTTCATTGCAGCAGCTTTTTATCTATATTGCAGCACAGTCATTTTTTACTAAAATGGCTCTAAATCCATCATACGAACTCGAAATTAGACGATTCTTTTTCCTATGGCTCCGTAATTTTGATACGGATCTAGTAGTTCAAACAAAACTGAATTTGGAGCTCATTTGCTTAGTTCAATACCAATTTCGCTCGTTAAACAATTAACTCACATATCGCGTCAAAAACCCAATCGCGACTTGATGAAATTAAACCAAAATTTCCAGATCAGTCCTATAATTCATGATTTAAATTCTCGAAGTCTCGAAGTTAAATTTGGATCTCTAGAACTAAAAATAGACCTTTGGATCATTACATTTACGGTCAAAACTGCAAAAATCTTCCAAAAATGACCCGTTGGACATCTGAAACACACCCGATAACCCCGAGACCTCAACCAAATATACAGACATGATCTATTACCTCATTCCAACTTGTTCGAATCATAAAATCACTATCGTTAACATCAAAATCGTCCGTTTTCAGCAAATTCAAGCTTAAGTTTAACTATAACTTTCAAAATTCTTATTCGATCAAAACCCGACCAAACGATGTCCGAATGACATGAAATTTTGCAGACATATCCAAATTCACCTAACAGAGCTACTGCAACTATTGGAATTCCATTCCGACTCCCGGATCAAAATCTCACCTACCGTTCGGATTTTGCCAAAATTCAACCTTAGCCAATTCAAGCCTATTTCTACACCGGACCTCCAAATTCCATTCTGATCACTCTCCTAAGCCACAAATGACCTCCCGGAGCTGACCAAATCATCAGAATTTGATTCCGAGCTCTCTAACTCACAAGTCAACATCCGGTTAACTTTCCCCATCTATTCCTTCTTCTAAGAGACTATTTGTCTCAATTCCAACCAAACTTAATCCGAATTGACTCAAACTCACCAAACATACATATTGAAACATGAAAAAGCATATAACAGAGAAAACGGGGTGATAACTCGCATGATGATGGGCTGGGTCATCACATGTGGGTAGCACCATGTAGTTGGGCTCGAATCAGAATAAGTTGGCCCAAGCCCAATTTGCATCATTCACGTTGGGTTTGGGCCCGTAGATGTTAAATGGAAGCCCATCTTGTTCATTTTAATTCTAACAAGTCATGTTCACAATTTAGCTCTAGAACTCTAATATAAAGATAGTATAGGATGTTATTTCTTTCTTTTTATTTTTAGAGATACGACGAAAAAAAAAATGTAGTCTCTTTAGGATATCTCTTTGGGACACGCCTTAATCACGATTTGCCTTCCTAAGCTCGGGTGCACATCTATGCGACCGAAATTCGAATCTCAACGGGTTTGAAATATGTCAACAACCACGGGTGCGTTGATCGCAACGCGGTCCGAGACATGTCTTCATGACGTTACATTTCTCTTAAATAATAATAAAAGCGGCCTAAAATTGATTAAAAGCACATGATTTATGATACGTATTAAAATCAGATATTTTAGCCATTTATTATAATTGAAGCGACCATGCTAGAACCACGGGATCCGGGGGTGCCTAACACCTTCCCTCGGGTCAACAGAATTCCTTACTTAGAATTTCTGGTTCGCAGACTTCATTTGGAAAGTCGAAAATTTTCCTCGATTCGGGATTTAAATAAATCGGTGACTTGGGACACCTTAATTTATTCCAAATGGCGATTCTAAAATAAATAGAATAATCCCATTTCGAATATTGTCACTTAAATTGGAAAAACTCCCTTACGCTTCTACCCTTTGGGGCAGGGCGCGCCAAAAGGAGGTGTGACAATGTGATCTCTGTGATACTTTCTTTAAGTTTGTGTTGATAAATTGTGGTGCCCCTTCCATTTACAGGAACAAAGAAGAGCTCAGGAAGGATTCTGTTGATGCACTTTGTGGTCTAGCTCATGCTCTTGGAGAGGACTTCACCATTTTGATTCCATCTATTCACAAGCTTATGGTTAAACATAGGCTGCAGGTTTGAGTTAGTATTTTTCCCCTATCATCACTAGCATCTCAACATTATAAAGGTTTATACTGCTGAGGAATTTGTTTTGATACAATAGGTATTGCATATACAACACAAGGAATTTGAAGAAATCCGAAGACGAGTGGAAAAACGTGAGCCACTAATTTTGGGGAGCACCGCAGCGCAGAGATTAAATCGGCGGTTCACGTCCAGCAGACACTGCGAAAAGGTGAAAGAGATCATTGAATCTGAGCTGAATAAAGCTAACTCAAATCGTTGCGACGTTACTCGTTGATTACCGAAAGAAAACTCAAATCTTTACTTTCAAAAAAGTAAAAGTAGGGGACAACCAGCTAGTAATGCTGGGCAAGTTGAAAACTTAAGTAGAATATACTGAAATTTTAGTGGGTAATCCGTATTTGCTTTTTCTAAACATTTGTTATGGAATGGTTTTTCCAGAGAAGCTCAAAATTATGACTCTTTCTTTTATTTTTTGTGTACGTTTTGCCTGATCTCTTTCATATTGTACGAACATGTGAGGATGGTCCAAAAGAATTTATAACATGGAAGCTTGGAACCTTGGTATCTATTGTCTGCCAGGTAATCTTTTTGTTTTAATAATATTATCTTTCTTGTATTCTTGTCATTCTTTTGGATTCGTATTTTCTAAAGATATTTTAATTGATTTTGTGTTTGTAGCACATCCGCAAGTATATGCCAGAGTTGCTCTCTCTAATATCAGAAATATGGTCATCAGCTTGTCTGTTTCTAATAGACCTGTTCACATTGCTCATGTAAGATAATTAGAATTTTAGTGGGTATTAAAATACCGCACATACTTTTTGTGTGTGGTATTTTAGAACAGATACTTTGGTTAATGATCTTACTTGTCATTCTTTTTTCTGATTTTAGATTCTGCATCTTGTGGAGCAACTTTGCTTGGCTCTCAACGATGAATTCAGAAAGTACCTTGCTGATATACTTCCCTGCTGTATTCAAGTTCTTACTGATGCAGAAAGGTTTAGTGACTACACATACGTTATTACTATTCTCCACACGTTTGATGTTTTTGGTGGTCAGTCTTCCTTTGTTTTCTCCGCTCCATGTCTTGGTTTGTATCACTTTGATGTTGAGGTATCTAGTGGTCTCATCTTACTTTGCAGGGACACTAGATGAGCATATGCATCTGCTTCTTCCTACTCTTATTCTATTGTTTAAATTGGATGCTTCAGTAGAAGTAAGACACGGTGCAATCAAAACTCTCACAAGATTGATACATCGTGTGTAGGTTGGTATAAAAGGGAGTCCTTCCAAGTTCATTTTTCCATTTGATGGAATGATTTTGTTACCTCTTTTCTTCTCTTTGTTTCTATTTTGCTGGTCATTGGATACACATCTTCTTTGGGGCATCACTTGAAGCTTGTCTTGGACGGGTTTGATTTTTTTCCCTCACATTAATCACCGAGGATATATGAGACTTATTCTCTCATGAAAAAGATAACAAATGAAATGACAAAGATTTACTGTTCTATGTTGTTTTGATGTTGACTCTAGGGGGTACACTCTCAAATATCAAATCCCGATCCATCTCAATCTATGGACTCGCTTATGTAAAAAACAACCTTCTATTTTAATTTATTACTTTGGAGTATATATTAGTTGTAATTTATTTTTACTTGAAGGTCATCGAGTAATTTTGGCTCAACTAAGTATTCTGAGTGGCTAATCACATTTTATTAGTGTTTCAATTTTGGTCATGCTACAACGTTCCCTCAGAAATATAGTTATCTTTCCTTTTCATGCTAATTCTTAACTTATTCTTCATGAGCAATTGCTGGGTGATTCCATTATCTGTTTTTATATTATTTACTAATTTTATCTTCTTGTTTTTGACCCTATCACTCAAATTGTGTTTTAATTCTGAGGCAGACTGGATTGCAAGTTCTTACTTGATAAAAGCTTTGTACTATGTGATCTCTGTGATACTTTCTTTTAGTTTGTGTTGATAAATTGTGGTGCCCCTTCCATTTACAGGAACAAAGAAGAGCTCAGGAAGGATTCATTTGATGCACTTTGTGGTCTAGATCATGCTCTTGGAGAGGACTTCACCATTTTTATTCCATCTATTCACAAGCTTATGGTTAAACATAGGCTGTAGGTCTGAGTTAGTCTTTTCCCCTATAATCACTAGCATCCCAACATTATAAAGGTGTATACTGCTGAGGAATTTGTTCTTGATACAATAGGTATTGCATATACAGCACAAGGAATTTGAAGAAATCCGAGGATGATTGGAAAAACGTGAGCCACTGATTTTGGGGAGCACCACACCGCAGAGATTAAATCGGCGGTTCCCGGTTGAGGTCATCAGCGATCCATTGAGTGACGGAGAGAATGACAACGATGAGGTTGGGAAGGACATGCATAAGCAGCTTAGAAGCCATCAGGTAGTTTGTCTTCTTTGTTTGTGAGGGACTAGAACTTAAGTTTTTGTACTTACTGGCAGGGGTTACATCCTTTCTGACTGTTTTTAGAGTTTGAGCACCCATAACTATAACAACACCTTCTCCCTCTACCAAACAAAAGAACTGAAATGCCGCTTCTCTTACCCACAAGAGGGAAAGAGTCCTACTTATTTGCTAGTTATTATATGGTTTGCCATAGTATGTGCCTTTCTGTCCGTACTTTGCGATCCAGGTCATTTGATTATTGTTATCTCTTCTTTGACCCATTACTCTATAAATCATATTTCAATGTCATTTTTATAAGTTATTCCAAAAAAATTGGTAAAATATGATTTCAATTTACTTTACACTCTAGACTTTGTCAATATAGGATTATAATGATGGTTTTAGACAACGGTAGATTCGTAGGCTTATCTTTTGGTTCTCTTTGTTTTTTTGTGCTATCTTACTGAACGTCGATAGAGTTTAGCCCTGAAGCGAGGTTCAAAACATGATGGACGCTTTGTCTTGCTTTGTGGGTGCTTTGCTCTAAAGCATACAATTCCTTGCCAGTGATTGTAATTATGAAAAAGCGACATTAAACAATTGATATTTCGCTTTATCGTATATATTTTTTTCCAATATCTTTGTCCATATACTATTTATTCTTGCTTATAATTATTAGTCCTTGTCTATATATATATTCTTGCTTATAACTATTAGTCTTAGACTATATATATATATTTTTACTTTTTCTTCAATTGTGCCTTTTTTCATTAAAGTCCACACTTTATTTGCGCTTTGTGCTTAAAGCCCCAACGGACCTTAGAGCTTTTTTGCGCTTTTTCATTTGACAACGCTGGTTTGGACATAGATTTAGTTAAAACTTGAAAAAATAATTTTGCAAGTAGTTTTGAAAAATAATTTTTGGAAGTTAAAATTATGTTTGGACATGCATTTTATTTGAAACATATTTGAAGTTTTGTGATTGCGAGAACAAGTTTCACCCAACATCTACCCTAAACTAGATTTTGGGAACTTGAAAATAATTTCAGAATTTCAAAAATAGATCATTACTCTATGAACAAACAATGTTTTCAAAAAAGATTTGAAAAAACGTTGCCAAAATATATGGTCAAACAGGGCCTTATTGTTTTCAATTTTAGCTTGTCTAACTGTAATCTACTGCCGTAGGTTGCTATCAACTCACTCATGCGGATACTCAGGGATCCATCTCTGTCTAGATACCACCAGAAAGTGGTCGGATCTCTTATGTTCATTTTCAAGGTCTGGAGTCTCGGATAGGCATCTTTTTTCTCATTGTTTTACAGCTCTTTCTTAAGTAGGATTGTTATATTGCTATCTTGCTTTGTTCCTTTCTACTTTTGGCACTGTTATTCCTGGGACTTATTTGTTCGTCTTCTCACTTTGCATGTACAGTCCATGGGCCTTGGCTGTGTCCCTTATTTGCCTAAGGTTAGTTTACTAGCTCACATGAATTGCAATAAAGACAGATACGAGAATTTTTGCTCTCATTCCATTGCAGCCTTACATTTTAATTTGGCTGGAAATTAACGTTTGAAATGCGAGTACATCAAATGTTGTTCTTTGAGGGTTTGCGAACAGTTCACCTGCCAATCCCCGCCCAGCAGACACTACGAAAAGGTGAAAGAGATCATCAATATGAGGTGAATAAAGATAACTCAAATCATTACGACATTACTCGTTGATTACCGATAGAAATTCAAATCTTTACTTTCAAACATGTAAAAGTAAGGGACAACCAGCTAGTAATGCTGGGCTAGTTGAAAACTTAAGTAGAATATACTGAAATTTTAGTGGGTAATCCGTATTTTCTTTTTCTAAACATTTGTTAGGGAATGGTTTTTGCAGAGATGCTCAATAGTATGACTCTTTCTTTTATTTTTTGTACGTTTTGCCTGATCTCTTTCACATTGTACGACATGTGAGGATGGTCCAAAAGAATTTATAACATGGAAGCTTGGAACCTTGGTATCTATTGTCCGCCAGGTAATCTTTTTATTTTAATAGTATTTTCTTTCTTGTACTCTTGTCATTCTTTTGGATTCGTAATTTTCTAAAAATATTTTAATTGATTTTGTGTTTGTAGCACATCCGCAAGTATCTGCCAGAGTTGCTCTCTCTGATATCAGAAATATGGTCATCCTTCAGCTTGCCTGTTGCTAACAGACCTGTTCACATTGCTCCTGTAAGATAATTAGAATTTCAGTGGGTATTAAAATACCTCACATACTTTTTGTGTGTGGCATTTTAGAACAGAAACTTTGGTTAATGATCTTACTTGTCATTCTCTTTTCTGACTTTAGATTCTGCATCTTGTGAAGCAACTTTCCTTGGCTCTCAACGATGAATTCAGAAAGTACCTTGCTGATATACTTCCCTGTTGTATTCAAGTTCTTACTGATGCAGAAAGGTTTAGTGACTACACATACGTTATTACTATTCTCCACACGCTTGATGTTTTTGGTGGTCAGTCTTCCTTTGTTTTCTCTGCTCCATATCTTGGTTTGTATCACTTTGATGTTGAGGTATCTACTGGTCTCATCTTACTTTGCAGGGACACTAGATGAGCATATGCATCTGCTTCTTCCTACTCTTATTTGGTTGTTTAAATTGGATGCTTCAGTAGAAGAAAGACTCAAAACTCTCACAAGATTGATACCTTGTGTGTAGGTTGGTATAAAAGGGAGTCTTTCCAAGTTCATTTTTCCATTTGATGGAATATTTTTGTTACCTTTTTTCTTCTCTTTGTTTCTATTTTGCTGGTCACTGGACGCATATCTTCTTTGGGGCATCACTTGAAGCCTGTCTTGGACGGGTCTGATTTTTTTCCCTCACATTAATCATCGAGGATATATGAGACTTATTCTCTCATGAAAAAGATAACAAATGAAATGACAAATTTACTGTTCTACGTTGTTTTGATGTTGACTCTAGGGGGTACACTCTCAAATATCTAATCCTGATCCATCTCTATCTATGGACTCGCTTATGTAAAAAACAACCTTCTATTTTAATTTATTACTTTGGAGTATATATTAGTTGTAATTGATTTTTACTTGAAGGTCATCGAGTAATTTTGGCTCAACTAAGAATTCCGAGTGGCTAATCACATTTTATTAGTGTTTCAATTTTGGTCATGCTACACTTTCCCTCGGAAATATAGTTATCTTTCCTTTTCATACTAATTCTTACCTTATTCTTCATGAGCAATTGCTGGGTGATTCTATTACCGGTCTTTATATTATTCACTAATTTTATCTTCTTGTTTTTTACCCTATCACTAAAATTGTGTTTTAATTCTGAGGCAGACTGGATTGCAAGTTCTTACTTGATATAAGCTTTGTACTATGTGATCTCTATGATACTTTCTTTAAGTTTGTGTTGATAAATTGTGGTGCCCCTTCCATTTACAGGAACAAAGAAGAGCTCAGGAAGGATTTTGTTGATGCACTTTGTGGTCTAGCTCATTCTCTTGGAGAGGACTTCACCATTTTTATTCCTTCTATTCACAAGCTTATGGTTAAACATAGGCTGCAGGTCTGAGTTAGTCTTTTTCCCCTATCATCACAAGCATCCCAACATTATAAAGGTTTATACTATTGAGGAATTTGTTCTTGATACAATAAGTATTGCATATACAGCACAAGGAATTTGAAGAAATCCGAGGACGATTGGAAAAACCTGAGCCACTGATTTTGGGGAGCACCGCAGCAAAGAGATTAAATCGGCGGTTCCCGGTTGAGGTCATCAGTGATCCTTTGAGTGCTGGAGAGAATGACAACGATGAGGTTGGGAAGGACATGCATAAGCAGCTTAAAATCCATCAGGTACTTTGTCTTCTTTGTTTGTGAGGAACTGGAACTTAAGTTTCTTGTACTTGCTGGCAAGGGTTACATCCTTTCTAACTGCTTTTAGAGTTTGAGCACCTATAACTATAACAACACCTTCTCCCTCTACCAAACAAAAGAAATGAAATGCCGCTTCTCTTCCCCACAAGAGGGAAAGACTCCTACTTATTTGCTAGTTATTATATGGTTTGCCATAGTATGTGCCTTTATGTCTGTACGTTGCGATCCAGGTCATTTGATTACTGTTATCTCTTCTATGACCCATTACTATATAAATCATATTTCAATGTCATTTTTATAAGTTCTTCAAAAAAAATTGGTAACATATGATTTTAATTTACTTTACACTCTAGACTTTGTCAATATAGGATTATAATGATGGTTTTAGACAACGGTAGATTCGTAGGTTTATCTTTTGGTTCTCTTTGTTTTTTGTAACGTCGATTGATTTTAGCCCTGAAGCGAGGCTCAAAACATGTTGGACGCTTTGCCTAGCTTTGTGGGAGCTTTAGTATCGCATCAAAAGAACAAATTATACAAGACGTTTGGCTGTCTTGAGTATGGTATGTGATCCTTCCTTCTTTTTTTTAAGAACCTTTTGTTAAAGCTTATTCCCTGTTCAGGTTCGAATGAGAACAATGTTTCCTTGTTTATTTATTTTTTCTTTTCTTCAATGCATTTTGTGGGGGTGGGTTTGCTGTATGAACAATAATTTTTTTTTCTCTCTGGAAAATAGGAAAGTAAATCAGTACTTGTTTATAGGCCTTGTGTAATACTATAAAACAGGCTAGCACTGGACAACCACTTTACTTGTTTTCCCTTTTTCATTTGAGAAGAGGACACTAGGTACCGGGGGATAAGGTCTTTGGAGGCTTCTAATCATATGTCAGAATCTAAACGCTACCATTGCTTTTATATATGAAAACTCTACTTTGTTATGGAATTTCATTTGCAAGTATTTGTGTTGACCAAAATTATTTTACAACAAGGCTTATGCAAAGGAATCACACAAGTTTTGCTTTCATATACGCTGCATTTATATGGTGAACCTCGCTTTGATGAAACGATCTTGTTGTTCTTGATCAGAATTATTGCAGCCTTTTGAAGGCATTACGGATATCAGAAATTTAGTAACCTGTATAATTTTGCAGCTAAGACTATTCTGGGCCTATTAATATGACATCTCTGTATCTTAAAACGGCTATTGTTCCTTCTTGTTGTTACCTTCTTTCTTTCCTTTGTGGTTGATACTACTTATTTCTATTATTGCTTTTCATCTTCTTGAGCTGAGGGTCTTCCAGAAACAGTCTCTCTACCTCCTCCTAAGAGTAGGGTTAAGGTTTGATTACACACTACCCTCTGCAGACCCCATTGTCCGATTCTGCTAGGCTTGTTGTTGTTGTTGTATCTTAAAATGCTTATTTTAGATAAGGAATAGTTAGTTTTGTGACCGAGTTCAGAAAGAAGAGTTACTTTTGTACTCATTCAGGGTTATTAATTTTCTTATCTAGGACCTGAAGAGATACTGTTTTACTCGCTAAAATACCTTTATCCTATCTTATGTAAGGTCATTTAATTTGAGACAAAGTTAAGATGTGAATTTGAGCTCTTTATTGTATTATTAATGGCGGTGAAGAAATATTAAATAGGTGGCTCTAAGTTAGTTTGATATAGAAAATCATTGAATCGGAATTTATATTCTTTACATGTGAAGTTCTTTAGGAAAACATCTTTGATGTATTGGAAATCCCGTAAATTGGTAGCTCAAATGGCAAAGCTAAAACTTGGAGATGCTTTCTTTTTAGTTGTTTCTCTTGTATAATCGATTAGTTGGTTATCGATTATACATGTCGTAATCGTTTAATCGAATGTCCTCAATTAGTTGGTTTCATATTCCCTTTTGATTTCGTCCGACCAAATGAATCACTGATTAGATTGAGCTTTGGATTCCCTGTTGGTTTGAGCCTTGACTAAGATTCTCTTTGATCTATTTGTAATTCCCTGTTGAATTAAGCTTTGAATTCTTTTGATTTAAGCTTAGGAAATGTTGGATTGGATATAGCTGCAATTTTGATAAGGTTTTAGAAAATTAACATCTAGAATTCAAAAGAAAAGGTGTAGTGCACATGTTCAGGTCAGTGGAACCTGCTGGACATCAGGTATCCCACATGGTTTTTGCACTTTAGGATTGTTTAAAGGGTAGAGCCATACTTAGACAAAGGAAGGTGGAAAACAGAGGGAATATGATGGCTGGACAGTATTTAAAACACTTAAAAATAGAGCTGAAGGCTGTCATTTTGAGGCTATAAAAGGGGGCTGAAAAACAGATTTCAAACACACACTCACACCCTTGAAAGACAGATTTTTGAGAGAAGTAAAGGTAGTTTTAAACACACAGACAGAACCTCCAAAAAGAGAGCTTCAAAAACAGACATTCACACCTTTGAAGAGGAGATTTTCAGATAGTCTTACACTTTGAAAGAAACAGATTTTACAAACACTTTGAAACTGATTTTGCACTGATTTCGATACTAAGTTGTAGACTGCCTTGAGCGATAACCACACATCTAGCAGTCTTTTTTCTTTAATTGGAATCAAACCTTTTGTTGTTTCAGTTTATAAACACCTCCAGTTTTCTTCACTGAAGTTTGTTTTGTTTAGCTTTTTTTTTTCTTGGTTTGCTGGATTCTCTGTTTTGGTTTCGAATTACCCTTGGCTTTGTTGTTGGTCTCTGGTTTACTGTTTCTCCTGGATTTCTGATCGAGAGTTGCTACTGCTGTTGCTGTTGGTTTAAATCTTGTTGCTGCATACTATTGCTAACTCCTCGTTTATTTCGATTCTACTTCCAGGTACACATTTTATATTGGTATACGATGTAGCCGAAGTTCGAAGCATGAATAAGAATGAAGCTTTAAAGTTGGAAGTCACTTAGTCATATTTTTATATGTTAAGTTGTATATGTGTTAGTCATTTAGCTTATTAGAATCATGTTGAGTAGTTTTTATTAATGTGTAAATAAATATTGATTGCTTATTAGTTTAAAATTGCGGATTCATTTCCCATGTATGCTAGTTTAGACAAAAACCGACGATGTAGTATCCATGTACTGCTATGACTAGTTTCCTTTCATTTATAGCCTATTTAAATGCCTATCAAGTTTAAAGGTTGAGTAATCAGTAGCTCATGCCCTTTTAGTTAACCAGTTGTTCTGCTTAGTCTCATAAAAATAGTTTCCTTAGTATCAATCTCATTTTTCCACATGTTGAATTTAGGGTGTGGGTAGCACCATGTAGTTGGGCTCGAATCATAATAAGTTGGCCCAAGCCCAATTTGCATCATTCACGTTGGGTTTGGGCCCGTAGATGTTAAATGGAAGACCATCTTGTTCATTTTAATTCTAACAAGTCATGTTCACAATTTAGCTCTAGAACTCTAATATAAAGATAATATAGGATGTTATTTCTTTCTTTTTATTTTTAGAGATACGACGAAAAAAAAACGTAGTCGCTTTAGGATATCTCTTTGGGACACGCCTTAATCACGATTTGCCTTCCTAAGCTCGGGTGCACATCTATGCGACCCAAATTCGAATCTCAACGGGCTTGAAATATGTCAACAACCACGGGTGCGTTGATCGCAACGCGGTCCGAGACATGTCTTCATGACGTTACATTTCTATTAAAATAATAATAAAAGCTGCCTAGAATTGATTAAAAGCACATGATTTATGATACATATTAAAATCAGATATTTTAGCCATTTATGATAATTGAAGCGACCGTACTAGAACCACGGGATCCGGGGGTGCCTAACACCTTCCCTCGGGTCAACAGAATTCCTTACTTAGAATTTCTGGTTCGCAGACTTCATTTGGAAAGTCGAAAATTTTCCTCGATTCGGGATTTAAATAAATCGGTGACTTGGGACACCTCAATTTATTCCAAATGGCGACTCTGAAATAAATAGAATAATCCTGTTTCGAATATTGTCACTTAAATTGGAAAAACTCCCTTACGCTTCTACCCTTCGGGGCAGGGCGCGCCAAAAGGAGGTGTGACAATGTGATCTCTGTGATACTTTCTGTAAGTTTGTGTTGATAAATTGTGGTGCCCCTTCCATTTACAGGAACAAAGGAGAGCTCAGGAAGGATTCTGTTGATGCACTTTGTGGTCTAGCTCATGCTCTTGGAGAGGACTTCACCATTTTTATTCCATCTATTCACAAGTTTATGGTTAAACATAGGCTGCAGGTTTGAGTTAGTATTTTCCCCCTATCATCACTAGCATCTCAACATTATAAAGGTTTATACTGCTGAGGAATTTGTTCTTGATACAATAGGTATTGCATATACAGCACAAGGAATTTGAAGAAATCCGAAGACGATTGGAAAAACGTGAGCCATTAATTTTGGGGAGCACCGCAGCGCAGAGATTAAATCGGCGGTTCACGTCTAGCAGACACTGCGAAAAGGTGAAAGAGATCATGCATCTGAGCTGAATAAAGCTAACTCAAATCGTTACGACGTTACTCGTTGATTACCGAAAGAAAACTCAAATCTTTACTTTCAAACAAGTAAAAGTAGGGGACAACCAGCTAGTAATGCTGGGCAAGTTGAAAACTAAAGTAGAATATACTGAAATTTTAGTGGGTAATCCGTATTTGCTTTTTCAAAACATTTGTTATGGAATGGTTTTTGGAGAGATGCTCAAAATTATGACTCTTTCTTTTATTTTTTGTGTACGTTTTGCCTGATCTCTTTCACATTGTACGAACATGTGAGGATGGTCCAAAAGAATTTATAATATGGAAGCTTGGAACCTTGGTATCTATTGTCCGCCAGGTATTCTTTTTGTTTTAATAATATTATCTTTCTTGTACTCTTTTCATTCTTTTCGATTCGTAATTTTCTAAAGATATTTTAATTGATTTTGTGTTTGTAGCACATCTGCAAGTATATGCCAGAGTTGGTCTCTCTGATATCAGAAATATGGTCATCAGCTTGTCTGTTTCTAACAGACCTGTTCACATTGCTCCTGTAAGATAATTAGAATTTTAGTGAGTATTAAAATACCGCATATACTTTTTGTGTGTGGCATTTTAGAACAGATACTTTGGTTAATGATCTTACTTGTCATTCTCTTTTCTGATTTTTGATTCTGCATCTTGTGGAACAACTTTGCTTGGCTCTCAACGATGAATTCAGAAAGTACCTTGCTGATATACTTCCCTGCTGTATTCATGTTCTTACTGATGCAGAAAGGTTTAGTGACTACACATACGTTATTACTATTCTCCACACGCTTGATGTTTTTGGTGGTCAGTCTTCCTTTGTTTTCTCTGCTCCATGTCTTGGATTGTATCACTTTGATCTTGAGGTATCTACTGGTCTCATCTTACTTTGCAGGGACACTAGATGAGCATATGCATCTGCTTCTTCCTACTCTTATTCTGTTGTTTAAATTGGATGTTTCAGTAGAAGTAAGACGCGGTGCAATCAAAACTCTCACAAGATTGATACCTCGTGTGTAGGTTGGTATAAAAGGGAGTCCTTCCAAGTTCATTTTTCCATTTGATGAAATATTTTGTTTACCTCTTTTCTTCTCTTTGTTTCTATTTTGCTGGTCATTGGATACACATCTTCTTTGGGGCATCACTTGAAGCTTGTCTTGGACGGGTTTGATTTTTTTCCCTCACGTTAATCACCGAGGATATATGAGACTTATTCTCTCATGAAAAAGATAACAAATGAAATGACAAAGATTTACTGTTCTACGTTGTTTTGATGTTGACTCTAGGGGGTACACTCTCAAATATCAAATCCCGATCCATCTCAATCTATGGACTCGCTTATGTAAAAAACAACCTTCTATTTTAATTTATTACTTTAGAGTATATATTAGTTGTAATTGATTTTTACTTGAAGGGCATCGAGTAATTTTGGCTCAACTAAGTATTATGAGTGGCTAATCACATTTTATTAGTGTTTCAATTTTGGTCATGCTACAACGTTCCCTCGGAAATATAGTTATCTTTTCTTTTCATGCTAATTCTTCCCTTATTCTTCATGAGCAATTGCTGGGTGATTCTATTATCGGTCTTTATATTATTTACTAATTTTATCTTCTTGTTTTTGACCCTATCACTCAAATTGTGTTTTAATTCTGAGGCAGACTGGATTGCAAGTTCTTACTTGATAAAAGCTTTGTACTATGTGATCTCTGTGATACTTTCTTTTAGTTTGTGTTGATAAATTGTGGTGCCCCTTCCATTTACCGGAACAAAGAAGAGCTCAGGAAGGATTCATTTGATGCACTTTGTGGTCTAGATCATGCTCTTGGAGAGGACTTCACCATTTTTATTCCTTCTATTCACAAACTTATGGTTAAACATAGGCTGCAAGTCTGAGTTAGTCTTTTTCCCCTATAATCACTAGCATCCCAACATTATCAAGGTGTATACTGCTGAGGAATTTGTTCTTGATACAATAGGTATTGCATATACAACACAAGGAATTTGAAGAAATCCGAGGATGATTGGAAAAACGTGAGCCACTGATTTTGGGGAGCACCGCAGCGCAGAGATTAAACCGGCGGTTCCCGGTTGAGGTCATCAGTGATCCATTGAGTGATGGAGAGAATGACAACGATGAGGTTGGGACGGACATGCATAAGCAGCTTAGAAGCCATCAGGTAGTTTGTCTTCTTTGTTTGTGAGGGACTGGTACTTAAGTTTTTGTACTTACTGGCAGGGGTTACATCCTTTCTGACTGCTTTTAGAGTTTGAGCACCCATAACTATAACAACACCTTCTCCCTCTACCAAACAAAAGAAATGAAATGCCGCTTCTCTTTCCCACAAGAGGGAAAGAGTCCTACTTATTTGCTAGTTATTATATGGTTTGCCATAGTATGTGCCTTTCTGTCTGTACTTTGCGATCCAGGTCATTTGATTACTGTTATCTCTTCTTTGACCCATTACTTTATAAATCATATTTCAATGTCATTTTTATAAGTTATTCCAAAAAAATTGGTAACATATGATTTCAATTTACTCTACACTCTAGACTTTGTCAATATAGGATTATAATGATGGTTTTAGACAACAGTAGATTCGTAGGTTTATCTTTTGGTTCTCTTTGTTTTTTTGTGCTATCTTACTGAACGTCGATTGATTTTAGCCTTGATGCGAGGTTCAAAACATGTTGGACGCATTGCCTCGCTTTGTGGGCGCTTTGCTCTAAAGCATACTATTCCTTGCTAGTGATTGTAATTATGAAAAAGCGACATTAAACAATTGATATTTCGCTTTATTGTATATATTCTTTTCCAATATCTTTGTCCATATACTATTTATTCTTGCTTATAATTATTAGTCTTCGACTATATATATATATATATATATATATATATATATATATATATATTTACCTTTTCTTCAGTTGCGCCTTTTTTCATTAAAGTCCACACTTTATTTGAGCTTTGTGCTTAAAGCCCCAACGAACCTTAGAGCTTTTTTGCGCTTTTTCATTTGACAACGCTGGTTTGGACATAGATTTAGTTAAAACATGAAAAAATAATTTTTCAAGTAGTTTTGAAAAATAATTTTTGGAAGTTAAAATTATGTTTGGACATGCATTTTATTTGAAAAATATTTGAAGTTTTGTGAGTGCGAGAACAAGTTTCACCCAAAATCTACCCTAAACTAGATTTTGGGAACTTGAAAATAATTTCAGAATTTCAAAAATAGATCATTACTCTATGAACAAGCAATGTTTTCAAAAAAGATTTGAAAAAACGTTGCCAAAATATATGGTCAAACAGGGCCTTATTGTTTTCAATTTTAGCTTGTCTAACTGTAATCTACTGCCGCGGGTTGCTATCAACTCACTCATGCGGATACTCAGGGATCCATCTCTGTCAAGCTACCACCAGAAAGTGGTCGGATCTCTTATGTTAATTTTCAAGGTCTGGAGACTCGGTTAGGCATCTTTTTTCTCATTGTTTTACAGCTCTTTCTTAAGCAAGATTGTTATATTGCTATCTTGCTTTGTTTCCTTCTACTTTTGGCACTGTTAGTCCTCAGACTTATTTGTTGGTCTTCACACTTTGCATGTACAGTCCATGGGCCTTGGCTGTGTCCCTTATTTGCCTAAGGTTAGTTTACTCGCTCACGTGAATTGCAATAAAGACAGATACAGGAATTTTTGCTCTCATTCCATTGCAGCCTTACTTTTTAATTTGGCTGGAAATTAACGTTTGAAATGCGAGTACATCAAATGTGGTTCTTTGAGGGTTTGCGAACAGTACACCTGCCAATCCCCGCCCAGAGACACTGCGAAAAGGTGAAAGAGATCATCAATCTGAGCTGAATAAAGATAACTCAAATCATTACGACATTACTCGTTGATTACCGATAGAAAAGTCAAATCTTTACTTTCAAACATGTAAAAGTAAGGGACAACGATCTAGTAATGCTGGGCTAGTTGAAAACTTAAGTAGAATATACTGAAATTTTAGTGGATAATCCGTATTTTCTTTCTCTAAACATTTGTTATGGAATGGTTTTTGCAGAGATGCTCAAAATTATGACTCTTTCTTTTCTTTTTTGTACGTTTTGCCTTATCTCTTTCACATTGTACAACATGTGAGGATGGCCCAAAAGAATTTATAACATGGAAGCTTGGAACCTTGGTATCTATTGTCCGCCAGGTAATCTTTTTATTTTAATAGTATTTTCTTTCTTGTACTCTTGTCATTCTTTTGGATTCGTAATTTTCTAAAAATATTTTAATTGATTTTGTGTTTGTAGCACATCCGCAAGTATCTGCCAGAGTTGCTCTCTCTGATATCAGAAATATGGTCATCCTTCAGCTTGCCTGTTGCTAACAGACCTGTTCACATTGCTCCTGTAAGATAATTAGAATTTCAGTGGGTATTAAAATACCGCACATACTTTTTGTGTGTGTCATTTTAGAACAGATACTTTGGTTAATGATCTTACTTGTCATTCTCTTTTCTGATTTTAGATTCTGCATCTTGTGGAGCAACTTGGCTTGGCTCTCAACGATGAATTCAGAAAGTACCTTGCTGATATACTTCCCTGTTGTATTCAAGTTCTTACTGATGCAGAAAGGTTTAGTGACTACACATACGTTATTACTATTCTCCACACGCTTGATGTTTTTGGTGGTCAGTCTTCCTTTGTTTTCTCCTGCTCCATGTCTTGGTTTGTATCACTTTGATGTTGAGGTATCTGCTGGTCTCATCTTACTTTGCAAGGACACTAGATGAGCATATGCATCTGCTTCTTCCTACACTTATTTGGTTGTTTAAATTGGATGCTTCAGCAGAAGTAAGACTCAAAACTCTCACAAGATTGATACCTTGTGTGTAGGTTGGTATAAAAGGGAGTCTTTCCAAGTTCATTTTTCCATTTGATGGAATATTTTTGTTACCTATTTTCTTCTCTTTGTTTCTATTTTGCTGGTCACTGGACACATATCTTCTTTGGGGCATCACTTGAAGCTTGTCTTGGACGGGTCTGATTTTTTCCCTCACATTAATCACCGAGGATATATGAGACTTATTCTCTCATGAAAAAGATAACAAATGAAATGACAAAGATTTACTGTTCTACATTGTTTTGATGTTGACTCTAGGGGGTACACTCTCAAATATCAAATCCTGATCCATCTCTATCTATGGACTCGCTTATGTAAAAAAACAACCTTCTATTTTAATTTATTACTTTGGAGTATATATTAGTTGTAATTGATTTTTACTTGAAGGTCATCGAGTAATTTTGGCTCAACTAAGAATTCCGAGTGGCTAATCACATTTTATTAGTGTTTCAATTTTGGTCATGCTACAACTTTCCCTCGGAAATATAGTTATCTTTCCTTTTCATGCTAATTCTTACCTTATTCTTCATGAGCAATTGCTGGGTGATTCTATTACCGGTCTTTATATTATTCACTAATTTTATCTTCTTGTTTTTTACCCTATCACTCAAATTGTGTTTTAATTCTAAGGCAGACTGGATTGCAAGTTCTTACTTGATAAAAGCTTTGTACTATGTGATCTCTATGATACTTTCTTTAAGTCTGTGTTGATAAATTGTGGTGCCCCTTCCATTTACAGGAACAAAGAAGAGCTCAGGAAGGATTATGTTGATGCACTTTGTGGTCTATCTCATTCTCTTGGAGAGGACTTCACCATTTTTATTCCTTTTATTCACAAGCTTATGGTTAAACATAGGCTGCAGGTCTGAGTTAGTCTTTTTCCCCTATCATCACTAGCATCCCAACATTATAAAGGTTTATACTGCTGAGGAATTTGTTCTTGATACAATAAGTATTGCATATACAACACAAGGAATTTGAAGAAATCCGAGGACGATTGGAAAACCGTGAGCCACTGATTTTGGGGAGCACCGCAGCGCAAAGATTATATCGGCAGTTCCCGGTTGAGGTCATCAGTGATCCTTTGAGTGATGGAGAGAATGACAACGATGAGGTTGGGACGGACATGCATAAGCAGCTTAAAAGCCATCAGGTAGTTTGTCTTCTTTGTTTGTGAGGAACTGGAACTTAAGTTTCTTGTACTTGCTGGCAGGGGTTACATCCTTTCTAACTGCTTTTAGAGTTTGAGCACCCATAACTATAATAGCACCTTCTCCCTCTACTAAACAAAAGAAATGAAATGCCTCTTCTCTTCCCCACAAGAGGGAAAGAGTCCTACTTATTTGCTAGTTATTATATGGTTTTCCATTGTATGTGCCTTTATGTCTGTACTTTGCGATCCAGGTCATTTGATTACTGTTATCTCTTCTTTGACCCATTACTATATAAATCATATTTCAATGTCATTTTTATAAGTTCTTCCAAAAAAATTGGTAACATATGATTTCAATTTACTTTACACTCTAGACTTTGTCAATATATGATTATAATGATGGTTTTAGACAATGGTAGATTCGTAGGTTTATCTTTTGGTTCTCTTTGTTTTTTGTAATGTCGATTGATTTTAGCCCTGTAGCGAGGCTCAAAACATGTTGGACGCTTTGCCTCGCTTTGTGGGCGCTTTAGTATCGCATCAAAAGAACAAATTATACAAGACGTTTGGTTGTCTTGAGTATGGTATGTGATCCTTCCTTCTTTTTTTAAGAACCTTTCTTAAAGCTTATTCCCTTTTCAGGTTCGAATGAGAACAATGTTTCCTTGTTTATTTATTTTTTCTTTTCTTCAATGCATTTTGTGGGGGTGGGTTTGATGTATGAACAATAATTTTTTTTTCTCTCTAGAAATCAGGAAAGTAAATCAGTACTTGTTTATCGGCCTTGCGTAATACTATAAAACAGGCAAGCACTGGACAACCACTTTACTTGTTTTCCCTTTTTCATTAGAGAAAAGGACACTAGGTACCGGGGGATAAGGTCTTTGGAGGCTTCTAATCATATGTCAGAATCTAAATGCTACCATTGCCTTTATATATGAAAACTCTACTTTGTTATGGAATTTCGTTTGCAAGTATTTGGGTTGACCAAAATTATTTTACAACAAGGCTTATGCAAAGGAATCACACAAGTTTTGCTTTCATATACGCTGCATTTATATGGTGAACCTCGCTTTGATGAAATGATCTTGCTGTTCTTGATCAGAATTATTGCAGCCTTTTGAAGGCATCACGGATATCAGAAATTTAGTAACATGTATAATTTTGCAGCTAAGACTATTATGGGCCTATTAATATGACATCTCTGTATCTTAAAACGGCTATTGTTCCTTCCTACTGTTACTTTCTTTCTTTCCTTTGTGGTTGATACTGCTTATTTCTATTATTGCTTTTCATCTTCTTGAGCCGAGGGTCTTCCAGAAACAGTCTCTCTACCTCCTCCTAAGAGTAGGGTTAAGGTTTGATTACACACTACCCTCTGCAGACCCCATTGTACGATTGTGCTAGGTTTGTTGTTGTTGTTATATCTTAAAATGCTTATTTTAGATGAGGAATAGTTAGTTTTGTGACCCAGTTCGGAAAGAAGAGTTACTTTTGTACTCATTCAGGGTTATTAATTTCCTTATCTAGGACCTGAAGAGATACTGTTTTACTCGCTAAAATACCTTTCATCCTATCTTATGTAAGGTCATTTAATTTGAGACAAAGTTAAGATGTGAATTTGAGCTCTTTATTGTATTATTAATGGCGGTGAAGAAATATTAAATAGGTGGCTCTAAGTTAGTTTGATATAGAAAATCATTGAATCGGAATTTATATTCTTTACATGTGAAGTTCTTTAGGATAACATCTTTGATGTATTGGAAATCCCGTAAATTGGTAGCTCAAATGGCAAAGCTAAAACTTGGAGATGCTTTCTTTTTAGTTGTTTCTCTTGTGTACATCTATTGAATCTGGGTTGCTCTGTCCAGGTTGGATACCAACTTGGTTTGGGTGATCGACATCCTAGTAACCTCATGCTTCACCGATACAGGTACTATATACTTTTGCTATTGCATTTTCTTGTTGATGACAAAAGTTATAATATATTTATCTTCATCATACAGTGGGAAGATTCTGCATATTGACTTTTAGTGGTTGGACTGATTCCAAGTTTAGCATATGTTACTTACTCCGTCCATCCCAAAAAAGTTTAGCATATGTTACCTACTCCGTCCATCCCAAAAATTGTCCATGAACCTTGCATAATTCATTGAACTCTTTATTGCAAAACTCCAAGCCATTGTCTGTGCGAAGATACTTGATTTTCCGCTCCATTTGATTTTCAACCAAAACCTTCCACTCTTTAAATGCTTCAAAAGCATCACTTTTTGCCTTCAAAAAACGACTCGGCATGTCGTTATGGGAATTACCACCCCGTTACCTTGCATTTACATATATTATGCTTTTATATCAGTATTAGAGTATATCGGGTGAGTTAGGAGTTATTCGGGTTGAAAATGAAGCAAATACCATGTTTGAAGGAAGCTTGAATATGGGAAGTCAACCTAGAGTTGACTATTGAGTTAGATTGATCGGAACCGGATTCCGATGATTCAACTAGTTTCGAGGTATCATTTATGACTTAGGAGAGCAATCGGAATCGAATTCGGAGGTCCGGTGTAGTTTTAGGCTTGAATTGGCGAAGGTTGAATTTTGGCGGAAACCGGATGGTAGGTGAGATTTTGATCCGGGGTTCGGAATGGAATTCCAACAATTTCTGTAGCTTTGTTATGTGATTTTGGATATGTCTGCAAACTTTCAGGTAATTCGGACATCGTTTGATCGGGTTTTGGATTGAATGTTAGTTTCGGAAGTTTTGAAGAGACTTAGGCTTGAATTCGTGTGTAAATGGTGATTTTGATGTTTAAGATGGTGTTTTTGTAATTGGAACAAGTCTGTATCATGTTTTGGAGTATGTTGGTGGTTTTCGTTAGGGTCCCAGGGGCCTCGGGATGATTTCGGACCATCAACCGGGCATTTTGAACTTGGCAAAATCTGCAGAAAATTGCAGGTTAGTGCCCAGGCATTTAAGCCTTCGCGTTCGCGTGGCATGGGCCGCGTTCGCGAAGGCCAGTCGGATCAAAGCATCACGTTCGCGAGCAAGGGCGTCGCGTTCGTGTAGACAAGGTAGGGTGAAGCTTCGCGTTCGCGTGACTGGGAGTCGCGATCGCGTAGAAGGAAAGGGGAGAGCTTCGCGTTCGCGTGGGAGTGTACGCGTTCGCGTAGAAGAAAAACCCAGCGGCTGGGAGATTGTACATCGCGAACGCATGGTGGAGCGTCGCGTTCGCGAAGGGTAAGCTGGAGCTGTGCATCGCGAACGCGTGGGAGGTCACGCGAACACGTAGAACAAATGGGTCTGGCAGTGAAATTAAATTGCAGAACAGAGGGCTTACGGGTTCATTCACCCAAAACATAATTTTGAGCCCTAGAGAGAAGAAAACACGAGGAAAACACTGAGATATCATCGGGTATTCATCGGAGGTAAGATTTTTGACTCAAAAACATAATTTTATGGTAGAATTAACATCAATCTTCATGAATTTGGGTAGAAATTTTGAAGAATTGTGGCCTAGGTATTGAAAACGGGAGTTTGAGTTTTGAAAGGCCATTTGAACTCCCATTTCGATAAATTTTATATGCACGGACTCGTGGCGAGACGAGGATCGCATTGGTACTAATTTTGGAATTTTCCGAGCAGTGGGTCCGGGGTCGAGTTTTTACCAACTTATTGTATTTATGAGAATTTCATGTAAATTGAAATTTATTTATGATTCTTTGACCCGTATTTGATATAATTATTGTGGTTTTACTAGATTCTACGTACAAGGGAGCAAATTTCAAAGGAAAAGGCATCGCGGACGAGTCTACGACCGGCTAGAGGTGAGTAGTTTGTGTATATGGTAGGCCTGAGGGTTCGAAACCCTGGCTTAGCACATTGTGACGCTAGTAGGGCGTGGCTCGCACACCGTGGCATGTGCGGGATTGATTGTGACAGGGGATTGAGACTTGGTCCATCCCGGATGTGAATAATATGCGATTAGTGTTGGAAATACACTGTATTTGATATATTTGTGGGCGGTAAGCCTTGTTTGGGGCCTTGTGCCGACCTGTAGTGTCCTTAAAGGATAATATTTATGTGATAGCTATATTTGCGTAATCACTGATCTCAGTCCTGGAAATTGAAATCACAGTATTGATATGCTAAGTCACCGGCTTTTGCAAATTTAATAAAGTTAAAGTATTTTTCATAAATTATGAACTGGAAACTGGAATTAAGAAAAATGAATTGTTTTGTGACTTATCTTATTATTGTGGACTGATGATGGATCGGGCTGCACGCCGCAGCGGTTATTATGATATGAGGATCGGGCTGCACGCCGCAGCGGTATTTGCGCTTGGGCTGTAGGAGCCCCTCCGGAGTCTTTACACACCCCCAGTGAGCGCTGTCGACGTTAAATGGATCAGGCTACACGCCGTAACGGTTATGTGAATTGCATTTCATCTGTATTTGTTGAATTATTCTATGGTAGTTGTATTGTACTGTTGATGCTAGTTCGTAGGAGATTCGGACTGTAGTGTAGCTTCATATTGTGGTATGTTGTGGATTTCCTACTTTCAGCTGCTTTTATATATTTATTACTCACCGAGTACTTAGTACTCACCCCTACTCCCTTCACCTTTTGTGTGCAGACTCAGGTAATCAGGAGCAGTAGACATGCATTTCCAGCGGTTTCAGAGTCATACCGAGTTGCTGAGGTAGCTGCCGACGTTTGTAGAACCTATCTTCTTTTCCTCTTTTCAGTTGCTATTTTATATTCAGACTTGAGTATTTCTATACAGTATTCTCTATTTCTGTTGGGTTTTTTTGTTAGAGGCTCTAAACTTGTGACTCCAGATCTTTGGGAGTGTCAGTTGTTTTCGCATTTCTCAGTATTCTCATTATTATTATTATTGGAGTCCTTTGACTCATATATATTCTTCTTGGGATGTCCATTTGCGACTGATATTCGTTGTGATAAGTAATTGTTGTTCTGGCTGGCCTAGCTTAATTGTTGGGCGCCATCACGACCTGATTTGGGTCGTGACAAGTTGGTATCAGAGCCTAGGTTACTAGGACTCGCGAGTCATGAGCCGGTTTAGTAGGATTTCACGGATCGGTACATAGACGTCCGTATCTATCCTCTGAGGGCTACAGAAACTTTAGGAAAAACCTCATTTTTTTGGATTCATATCGTGCGGTTTGTGTTATCATGAAATTAAATTTTTCCATATTCTATTCTCTCGCGGATGGCGAGAACACGTGCTAGCGGATGTGGCGGACGACCACCATTGGCACCCAGAGGCTGTGGTCGTGGTAGAGGTAGGGCAGCAGTACTAGCACCTGCTGACCCACCAGCTGACCAGACTCAGGGTCAGATTCCTGCACTAGTGGCCCGGGTTCAGGACCAGATTCCAGCTGCAGACGCTCCGGCAGCTCAGGTTCAGGCACCGGCAGTGCCCATTGTGATAGCGGGTCTTCAGGAGACCTTGGCCCAGATCTTATCAGTATGCACAGGCTTGGCTCAGGTCGTTGCAGCCTCTACTGCAGCGTCTTCTTCACAAGCAGGGGGAGGGAATCAGACCCCTGTGGCACGCACACCCGAGCCGGTGATACAGGGCACCCGTGGCTCACACACCCGAGCCAGTCCAGCCAGTTGCGCCCGTTGCACCAGCTCCTGCTTATATGGTTCCAGCTATGCCCGACGATGAGCAGCGTCATTTGGAGAGATTTGAGAGGCTACGGCCTCCGACATTCAGTGGTGCTGAGGGCGAGGACGCCCAGGGTTTTCTTGACAGATGTCAGCGCATGCTTCGCACCGCGGGTATTCTAGAGTCCAGCGGTGTTTCATTCACCACTTTCCGGTTCACAGGTGAAGCATTTTAGTGGTGGGAGGATTTTGAGAGGCGTAGGCCCGCTGGGGCAGCGCCCCTCGCTTGGCAGCAGTTCTCCACGATATTTTTGGAGAAGTACGTGCCTCAGTCTCAGAGAGAGGAGCTGCGACGTCAGTTTGAGTGGCTGAAGCAGGGAGACATGACGGTTACTCAGTATGAGATGAGATTCACACAGCTGGCACGTCATGCCATGTGGATGGTTCCTACGGACAGAGAGAGGATTCGGAGATTTATCGATGGCCTTATTTATCCCATCCACATATTGATGACCACGGAGAGAGCTTCGACAGTTACCTTTGAGGAGGTGGTTGATGCTGCCCGTCACATTGAGACAGATCGCCGCAGAGAGCGGGAGGAGAGAGAGGCTAAGAGGCCTTGTGGTACTGGCAGTTATAGTGGTGCTCCGTCGAGGGCCCAACATCAGTATAGTAGGGGTCGTTCTTTCAGGTCTCATTAGTCCGGACGTGCAGAGTCGAGTGGGGTTTCATCAGATCGTGGTCGTCAGGGCCATCAGGGTTATCAGGGTTAGCAGGGCCGTCAGCAGAGTCAGCCCGCATTGAGTGATCTTCCAGCTTAGAGCTCTGCTCCTGCTTCCTCAGCACAAGGTTCATCTGTAGCGAGGGGTCCTCCGCAGCCCATTCTTCCGTCTTCAGGCCGTTGTTTTGAGTGCGGTGACTTGGGCCATATCAAGAGAGAGTGTCCTCAGTAGAGGGATCAACCCTCATCTTCTACTCCTGTTTCTTCAGCGCCAGCACAGTCGGCTAGGACTGGTGGCCAGGTATCGAGAGGTCGCCCTAGGGGCGAGGATCGTAATAGTGGAGGCCAGGCTCGTTTCTATGCTCTTCCGGATAGGAAGGATGCTAGTGCTTCGGATGCGGTCATTTCAGGTATTATCTCAGTCTGCCACAGGGATGCTTCTGTCTTATTTGATCTCGGATTCACCTATTCTTATGTCTCTACTTATTTTGCACATCACTTGGGTATGACCCGTGGTATTATTGCTTTGCCCGTACATGTGTCTACCCCGGTGGGGGATACGTGTTGTTGTGGATCAGGTATATCGATCCTGTCTTATTACTATTGGGGGTCCGGAGACCCGAGTTGATTTATTACTACTGGGCATGGTAGATTTTGATGTGATTCTAGGCATGGATTGGCTATCTCCTTACCATGCGATTTTGGACTGTCATGCCAAGACAGTCACACTAGCTATTCCAGGTAATCCGAGGATCGAGTGGCGTGGCTTGACTGATTATGTGTCCGACAGGGTAATTTCATATATAAAGGCCCAACGAATGATTGGGAAGGGTTGCTTATCTTATTTGGCCTTCATTAGAAATGTTGAGGCTGAGACACCCAGTCTTGATTCGGTTCCCATTGTGAGGGAGTTTCCGGATGTATTTCCAGCAGACCTGCCAGGCATGCCGCCTGACAGGGATATCGATTTTGGCATTGACTTGATGCCGGGCACTCAGCCAATTTCTATTCCTCCATATCGCAAAACACCAGCGGAGTTAAAAGAATTGAAGGAACAACTTCAGGAACTCTTAGATAATGGTTTCATTCGCCTGAGTGTGTCACCTTGGGGTGCATCGGTGTTGTTCGTGAAGAAGAAAGATGGCACAATGAGAATGTGCATTGACCACAGGCAGCTGAACAAGGTAATAGTGAAGAATAAGTACCCATTGCCTCGTATTGAGGACCTATTTGATCAGCTCCAAGGAGCTAGTGTATTTTCTAAGATTGATCTTCGATCGGGCTATCATCAGTTGAAGATCAGGGACTCATATATTATGAAGACAATGCTCAGGACGCGATATGCGCACTACGAGTTCCTGATGATGTCTTTCGGGCTGACTAATGCCCCAGCTGCATTCATGCACTTGATGAATAGCGTATTTCGGCTGTACCTTGATTGTTTTGTGATTATGTTTATTGATGATATTCTGGTGTATTCACGCAGCCAGGAGGAGCATGCACAGCACTTGAGGGTGGTATTGCAGAGGTTGAGAGAAGAGAAGCTTTATGCAAAATTCACTAAGTGTGAGTTATGGCTTGATACTGTGACTTTTCTGGGACATGTAGTGTCCAGTGATGGTATTCGGGTTGATCCACAGAAGGTCGAGGCAGTGCAGAATTGGCCCAGACCTTCCTCTGCTACCGAGATTCGGAGTTTTCTCGGCTTGGTAGGCTATTATCGCCGGTTTGTTCAGGGTTTCTCATCTATTGCTTCACCGTTGACTAAGTTGACACACAAGAATGCTCCATTTGTGTGGTCTGATGAATGTGAGGAGAGCTTCCAGAAGCTCAATGAGGCTTTGACCACAGCTCCAGTACTTGTGTTGCCATCAGCCTCAGGGTCATATATGGTGTATTGTGATGCTTCTAGAGTTGGGCTTGGTTGTGTGTTGATGCAGGTGGGTAGAGTTATTGCATATGCTTCTCGTCAGCTAAAGCCCCACGAGAAGAACTACCTCGTTCATGATTTGGAGTTAGCTGCTATTGTTCATGCCTTGAAGATTTGGAGGCATTACCTATATGGTGTATCTTGTGATGTATATACGGACCACCGCAGCCTTCAGCATTTGTTTAAGCAGAAAGATCTAAATTTGAGGCAACGGAGATGGCTTGAATTGCTTAAAGACTATGATATTACTATCTTGTACCATCCCGGGAAAGCCAATGTAGTGGCTGATGCATTAAGCCAGAAGGCTATTAGTATGGGCAGTTTGGCGTATATTCCAGTTGGGGAGAGACCCCTAGCAGTTGATATTCAGGCGTTAGCTAATCAGATGGTGAGACTGGATATTTCTGAGCCCAATCGGGTGATGGCTTGTGTAGTAGCTCGTTCTTCTTTATATGATCGTATTCGAGAGCGCCAGTATGATGATCCACACTTACTTGTCCTTAGGGACAAAGTTCAGCATGATAATGCCAGAGATGTCACTATTGATAGCGATGGTGTCACGACCCCAAAATCCAGTCGTGATGGCGCCCAGCACATTGCTAGGCCAGCCCGACCAACCATTCGTAACACAGAGCTATCAGCTCTCACTTTACCCTTTGAAGGCATAAAAACAATAATATAATGAAATAACGTCTAGCGCATCGGGGATAGATATCCCAAAACCAGTATAAACCTCCCACCGAATCAGGAGTCATAAGTCACGAGCCTCTACCAGAATTTATAAACTGTAATAGTGTATACAATTGTGCACAAGTGTGGCATAGACAGAACAAAATAAGGATAAACTGGAGAGTCAGGTCCTGCGGACAATTTTTGTGCATAAAACATAGTAGCTATAGTGTCATGGTCCGAATAATGTGTTAGGAATGCGTATGCTCGCCACGGTTCGGACCCTTGGTGGTGATTTAAGTTTCAAAAATGTAGAGAATCAATTTTTCCAGAAAAGTGTCAATTTTGCGGTCAAGAATGCGACCGCAGATCTGCTATACGGACCGCATTCTTGCCGCAGAGCTTAACAGTTGGTTTACCAAATTTGGTGTCGAGAATGCGGTCAATATGCAATCGCAGAATGGATCTGCGGACCGCAGATCTACCGCATAAATTCTCGAAGGTTTTTGAATGTCAAATCTGCGGTGCACTTTGCGACCGCAGATCAAGTATGCGGATCGCATTTTGGTCACATTTTGTAACAGAGCTTGTGTAAATTTTGAGGTCATTCCGCGGTCACTATGCGGACCGCATGTTGATTCTGCGGTCGCAAAGTGCACCGCAGAATTGACCCGGCCCAGGAATTTTATAAATTTTGACCCGATCTCTTCTTTAATATAACGCCTTTCACTCTGATTTTCTCAAATCATTTTACCAAAATTAGAGAGAGAAGAGAGGGGTTTTAGAGAGAGAAGTTCTTCATCTTCAAAGATTGTTCCAACCACTTAGTTCCAAGGGATCCTAGGGCAAGGATTCAACTTCCCCAATCTTTTCAAGGTAAAAACCCTAACTATTTTCTCAAATTTTCAGATTTAAAATAGGTAAAGAGAGGTTTGCATATAATAGCTTTTGAAAATGGAATTTTACACTCGTGCATGATTATTGAACTTGTTTTTTTAGTAAAAAGAAGTGAGTAGAAGTAAGAGTCTTCAAGAACAAGGTCAGCAAAGCTAGGATAGCTTGGGTAAGCATAAAGTAGGATTTTAAAGGAAGGAAACTCGATACCAGGTATGTATGGCTAATTTTGATTCTTGTGAAATCGCCTATATGTGTGAAATTTGTTTGGTTCGTGTTAATTTGACAAATTGTGTGAAATTCTTGATGTTGTTGTTGGATATTCAAAGTTGTTGTTGAACTATGAGTGATGTGGTATGGAATATGAACCGAAAGGTAAATGAGAGTTGAATTGGGTAAAGAATTGTGAATAATGGTTATGATGGCCTATATGGCACCTTGTGGAAAAGAAACGAAACACTTGAGGATTGGTTTATTGTGGAAAGAGATTAAACACTTGAATTGTGGAAAATTGTTGAACATACTTGTGTGAGTATTCGTGAATGTGGAAACATTGTAACTTGGTTGTGATATTGGCTTGAGAAGTAATTTAGAACATGAACCAATGTGTAAGTTGCTTATTTGAACTTGTTGTAATTGTGTGTAGTGCCTTATCTGCTGTTTGTGATTGTTGTGTTTGAAAACTGTACGGTGGGATCGGGTTGCGCGCCACAACATGAGGAAATAAGGTGTGGGTTGGGGTGACAAAGGTGGCCGAGGTAATAAGGGTGGACGAGGTAATAAGGATAAAGCGATCGAAATCGCTATTGATAATTGATATAAAAATCAATGATGTGAAATTGTAAAAGGAGACAGCAGGAGAGTCTGCAACCTGTGGGGCACTGATTGCCCCTTTGTTTGACTACTTGTGCTTTACGTGATTGATTGGTTATTGTTCAATTTGTTGATCTTAGAAAGTGCTTTGTGTTGAGAATTATTTGAAATGAGGAAAATGTGGAAAACATGATTGGCTGGCTTAATTGATTCTTGATGTAATTCAATGGCTTGAGTTTACTTGGGATAAAGTTTGTCCATACATACCAGTACAATTCAAATGTACTGACGTCCCTTTTGCCGGGGGCGCTACATTCGTGTTATGATTGTAGGTGGATCAGTAGCAGGCACTTCAGCTCATCGGCAGTAGTATCCTTCATCTTCCACTGCCTGTTTTGGTGAGCCCCTTTCTTCCTCGGGGCCCTGTGTGGCTCATGCCACTTTTATTTCAGACTTTATTTTGGATTTTGTAAGTTATACCCGGGGTCTTGTTACCGGCAAGTATTGTATTTCCTTTTGTATCCTAGAGGCTCCGTAGACACGTAAACTGTGGGATTCCAGTCGTATGTATTTGTTATGTCGGGCGTTGTAAAAATTGTAAACTTGTTAATGAATCACTCGTATGGTTATGTCTACTTATTGTGAAATCAGTTATGATTAGTAAGATGTTTGGTTAATGAGGAACAATCAACACTGGGGTAACGCGTGGGAATGAAAGGCACCCAGGTCCGCTTGACTGGGGCTACCCGGTCATGTCCCTCGATTTGGGGCGTGACAAACTTGGTATCAGAACCTAAGGTCTTAAAGTGTCTTAGGATGTCTCGAAACTGTGTCTAGTAGTGCCCTTCTTATCGGTTTGTTGTCGACCACATCAGATAAGTTGGGGGCTATACGGACATTTAGGAATTTACCTATTTCTTTGTTAATCTATATCGTGCGGTAAGGTGCAATGTGGAAATATTTGTGTCTAATTCGCGCCTTGTTTATAAATTTTCAGAATATGGCACCTAAGAAGAAGGCGAGACTCGGCCTTGGGGCCAATGCTTGCCTGAGTCCGGCTGCTAATCATGTACCCGATGCCGTGGGCGAGAATGAGCCACCAGTCTTGAATTTGCCTGGCCCATCTGTTCAAAACCCAAGTGTCCCTATTCCAGCAGCGGCAGAGGATGCCACCATTCCTCCTGCCAGTGTTCCTGACTCAGATATAGTTCCCGCTTCGGGTTCTGGTATCTCTAATGAGGATCTTAGGGGAGCCATTCATATGTTAACACAGTTAGTGGCCGCCCAGGCCCAGAGATACCATGATGCCCCTGCATCCTCCAGCGGACAGGGAGATTCCTCTAGCTCTAGAGTCCACCAATTCTTGCGGTTGGCCCCTCCAGAATTTTCAGGCACCGATCCAGAGGATGATCCACAGGATTTCCTTGATGAGATATACAAGATCCTCAGAGTGATGAAGGCAATAGATATAGAGGGGGTAGAGTTGGCCTCTTACAGGCTGAAGGGAGCGGCACGTTCATGGTTCGAAATGTGGGAGGATTCCCGTGAGGAAGGGAGCCCTCCGGCCAGATGGGATGAGTTCGTGGATGCATTCATGGACCACTTCTTGCCTGCTGAGGCAGTGGCAGCCCATGCCACTAAGTTCGAGGTTCTCAAACAGGGAAGTATGGTTGTATGGGAGTATCATATGGAGTTCGTAAGGTTGTCCAAGTACGCTCCTCATTTAGTGTCGACTATGGATGCCTGGGTTCGACGGTTTTTTCAGGGCCTTAGCCCTTTGGTAGTAAATGAGGCCGCCACGGCAGCTTTGCACTCGGATATGAACTATGGGAGGATCGTGGGGTTTTCTCGGGCCACAGAGGCTAGGAAATTGAAGTTTCGTGCGGAAAGAGAGAGTAGCGGCCAGGGACCGGTCAATGGGTCGTTCGGGGAGATCACTTCTAGGGAGAGGGTCATCAGGGCCATCCCAGTCATATGTTCAGTCCTCCGCGAGTGCACCGCTATTTGTGCACAGTCATCAGTAGGGCAGTCATTCGAGACCCGGTTCAGACAGCAGGAGGTCTCGTCAGTCTGGTCGTCCTGGGGTGAGGTCCCAGCAGCAGGGGAGACCTACATGCCCCAAGTGTGGGAGATTTCATACAGAGACCTGCTACCTTGACATGCCGATATGCTTCAGGTGCGGGGTGAGAGGTCACATTCAGAGGGCTTGCCGTGCACCCAGTCAGGGTATGGGTATGGGATCTGCTCAGTCGTCTGGTTCTTCGGCTGCTACATCATCAGCGCGTCCTCCAGCATCAGCAGGACGTGATGCAGCAAGGGGTGGAGCTCATGGTAGAGGTGGACCTAGCCGATTCTATGCATTGAGTGGCCGCTAGAGTGCTGAGGCTTCTCCAGATGTTGCCGCAGGTATCTTGTCTGTACGGAATATTGATTGTTATGCCCTCATTGATCCGGGGTCTTCCTTGTCTTATGTCACCCCGTTCATTGCTTCGAGTTTTGGGGTAGAACCCGAACAGCTTCATTAGCCATTCTCTGTGTCGACTCCGGTTGGTGATTCAATAACAGCCTCACGAGTCTATAGGAATTGTGTTGTCACGGTGAGTGGTCGTGTTACCACAACCGATCTTATTGAGCTTGGGATGGTTGATTTTGATGTAATTATGGGGATGGATTGGCTGTATTCATGCTTTGCCAAGCTTGACTGTCGGACGAGGGTTATGAGGCTCGAGTTCCCTAACGAGCCAGTTATCGAATGGAGAGGAAATGGTGTAGTGCCAAGGGGTAGGTTTATTTCCTACCTTAAGGCTTTGAAGATGATTAAGAATGGGTGTATCTATCACTTGGTTCGGGTGACGGACACCACCTCAGAGGTGCCTACCCTCGAGTCCGTGCCAATTGTGAATGAATTTCCTGAAGTGTTTCCGGATGAGCTTCCGGGCATTCCGCCGGATAGGGAGATTGATTTTGGGATCGATGTATTGCCAGATACTCAGCCAATATCCATTCCACCATACAGGATGGTGCCGGCAGAGTTAAGGGAGCTAAAGGAGCAGCTGAGGGATTTATTAGAGAAATGGTTCATACGACCGAGTGTGTCGCCGTGGGGTGCTCCGGTTCTTTTTGTCAGAAAGAAGGATGGATCACTTCGAATGTGTATTGATTATCGGCAGCTCAACAAAGTCACCATCAAGAATAAATATCCTTTCCTCGAGTGGATGATCTGTTTGACCAATTGCAGGGAGCGAAGTTCTTCTCAAAGATCGATTTACGGTCTGGTACCACCAGTTGAAAATCAGGGAGCAGGATATTCCTAAGACCGCCTTCAGAACTCGTTATGGTCACTTCGAGTTTTTGGTCATGTCATCTGGGCTAACCAATGCCCCAGCAGCTTTCATGGACCTTATGAATCGGGTATTCAAGCCATTCCTAGATTCCTTTGTGATTGTATTCATTTACGACATCCTCATCTACTCTCGGAGCAGGGAAGATCATGTCGTTCACCTCAGAGCAGCATTGCAGACCCTTCTTCAGCAGCAATTGTATGCCAAGTTCTCAAAATGTGAATTTTGGTTGGAGTCCGTAGCCTTTCTAGGGCATGTTATTTCCAGTGAGGGAATTCAGGTGGATCCTCAGAAGATTGCGGCAGTGAAAGATTGGCCTAGACCCACGACCCCAACAGAGATTCGTAGCTTCTTGGGTTTAGCAAGGTACTATCGGAGGTTTGTGGAGGGATTCTCAACCCTCGCTTCCCCATTGACAAAGCTAACGCAGAAGGCAAGTTCCAGTGGTCCGAAGCATGTGAGAAAAGTTTCCAGGAATTGAAGTCAAGATTGACCTCGGCACCAGTATTGGCCTTGCCAGAAGGCACAGAGGGATTTGTAGTTTATTGTGATGCCTCCAGAGTCGGTTTGGGATGTGTATTGATGCAGCACGGAAAGGTTATAGCTTATGCTTCCAAGCAACTCAAGAACCATGAGAAGAATTATCCGACGCATGATTTGGAGCTTGCAGCTGTTGTGTTTGCCTTGAAAATATGGCGACACTATCTTTATGGGGTTCATGTAGATGTGTTTTCGGACCACAAGAGCCTCCAGTATTTGTTCAAGCAGAAAGAGCTGAATCTGAGACAGCGGCGGTGGTTAGAATTGCTCGAGGACTATGATTTGAACATATTGTACCATCCAAGGAAGGCAAATGTGGTAGCCGATGCTCTTAGTCGAAAATAGATGGGTAGTTTGGCTCATTTGGGTGTGGATCAGAGAGCCCCTGGCTCGAGAGGTTTACTAATTAGCCAGTTTCGGGGTTCGTATCTCGGCGTCAGACGAGGGGGATGTTTTGGTACATAATGGAGCAGAATCATCATTGGTTACGGAAATTAAGGAAAAATAGTTCAGGGATCCAGCATTGGTTCGGGTGAAGGAAGCAGTTATGAATGACAAGACCTCAACATTTGTACTCAGCAGCGAGGATGGTGTATTGCGGTGTCAAGGAAGACTATGTGTTCCGGACATAGCCGAGCTTCGGGAGAGGGTAATGGCAGAGGCTCATATTTCCAGGTATTCGCTGCACCCAGGTTCCACGAAAATGTATCATGATCTCAAGGAGATTTATTGGTGGAACGGTATGAAAAGGGATGTGGCAAGCTTTGTAGCTAAATGCCCGAGCTGCCAGTAAGTGAAGGCCGAGCATCAACGGCCCGGTGGATTAACTCAGCTTATAGAAATACCAAAGTGGAAATGGGAGATGATCAATATGGCTTTCATGGTAGGGTTACCTCGCACTCAGCATAAATTCGACTCAATATGGGTGATAGTGGATCGACTCACCAAATCAGCCCACTTCCTGCCTGTCAAGTCCACTGATACTGCGGAGCAATATGCAAGGTTGTACATCAAGGAGATAGTAAGGCTTCATGGCACTCCACTTTCTATTATCTCGGATCGCGGGGCTCGGTTCACAGCTAACTTTTGGAAGAAGTTTCAGCAAGGTTTGGGAACTCAGGTGAATCTCAGCACAGCTTTCCATCCGCAGACCGACGGTGAGGCCGAACGGACTATTCAGACGCTTGAAGATATGTTACGGGATTGTGTCTTAGACTTCAAAGGTAATTGGGATGAGCACTTGCCACAGATAGAATTTTCTTATAATAACAGCTATCATGCTAGCATTCAGATGGCCCCATTTGAGGCATTGTACGGGAGAAGGTGTAGGTCGCCAATCGGGTGGTTTGAGGTAGGTGAAGCGAAATTGCTAGCGCCAGATATGGTGTATGAGGCTATGGAAAACGTTAAGGTTATTCAGGAAAGGATAAAAACTGCACAGAGTCGTCAAAAATCCTATGCAGACATTCGCCGAAGGGATTTGGAGTTTCAAGTTGATGATTGGGTGTTCTTGAGGGTATCTCCTTTGAAGGGAGTCATGCGATTCGGAAAGAAAGGGAAATTGAGTCCTAGGTATATTGGGCCATATCGGATGGTTCAAAGGATTGGTCAAGTTGCTTATAGGCTGGAATTGCCTCCTGAGCTGTCATCGGTGCACCCGATATTCCATGTGTCCATGTTGAAGAAAGTGATTGGGGATCCATCCACCATCATGCCAGTCGAGGCTATTGAGGTTAATGAAGATTTGTCATATGAAGAAGTTCCAGTTGCCATTCTTGATAGACAAGTCCGTAAGGTGAGAAATAAGGAAGTTTCCTCTGTTAAAGTATTGTGGCGAAGTCAACAAGTTGAGGAGGTCACGTGGGAAGCAGAAAAAGAGATGAAGGAGAAGTACCCCTATTTGTTTGATCAAGCTTAGAAGAAATTAGGCGATCCTTCTACTCCTAGTAACTATCGTCTTGTCCAAGTTGTTTCCCTCTTAGTGTTAGTAAAACTTCCTTCATTCGGTAATGAGTTGAATGTGTTGTTACCTTGGGTCATTTGGACCTTTCTTGATAAATGGAAGCCTTATAAAGATTTACGTGTTAAATAAATAACTAATAGTAAGTGTAGATTGGTAATGGTTTGTTGAATGTACATGGTGTGTTAAGATGGTTAAATAAGGTAAGAACTCATTCAAGTGAATAGTTTATGTGCATTCGTTGAGGTAAGAAAGTGTATACAAGTTGTGGAAAGTGTTGTATTTGTGTATTGTTGTTTGGTAATGTGTTTCGGGGGCCCTCTGACAGGTGAATATGTCCATAATACAAAGGAAACTCTGGCGAAATGTTTCTAAAATATAAGAGTTAGTCAAAATTTTGATAGTTTGCATATCATGTCTTTCAAAACCAACTCATTTTCAAAACCCTCATTCGAGGACTAATGATCTTAAGGGGGGGAGGATGTAAGGCCCCATAAAATTTTTCTGCATAAAACCTAGTAGTTGTAGTGTCATGGTCCGAATAATATGTTAGGAATGCGTAAGCTCGCCGCGGTTCGGACCCTTGGTGGTGATTTAAGTTTCAAAAATGTAGAGAATCAATTTTTCCAGAAAAGTGTCAATTTTGCGGTCAAGAATGCGATCGCAGATCTGCTATGCGGACCGAATTCTTGCCGCAGAGCTTAACAGTTGGTTTACCAAAATTGGTGTCGAGAATGCGGTCAATATGCAATCGCAGAATGGATCTGCCGACCGCAGATCTACCGTATAAATTCTCGAAGGTTTTTGAATGTCAAATCTGCGGTGAACTTTGCGACCGCAGATCAAGTATGCGGACCGTATTTTGGTCGCATTTTGTAACAGAGCGTGTGTAAATTTAGAGGCTATTCCGCGGTCACTATGCGGACCGCATGTTGATTCTGCGGTCGCAAAGTGCACCGCAGAATTGACCCGACCCAAGAATTTTATAAATTTTGACCCGATCTCTTCTTTAATATAACGCCTTTCACTCTCATTTTCTCAAATCATTTTACCAAAATTAGAGAGAGAAGAGAGGGGTTTTAGAGAGAGAAGTTCTTCATCTTCAAAGATTGTTCCAACCACTTATTTCCATGGGATCCTAGGGCAAGGATTCAACTTCCCCAATCTTTTCAAGGTAAAAACCCTAACTATTTTCTCAAATTTTCAGATTTAAAATGGGTAAAGAGAGGTTTGCATATAATAGCTTTTGAAAATGGAATTTTACACTCATGCATGATTATTGAACTTGTTTTTTAGTAAAAAGAAGTGAGTAGAAGTAAGAGTCTTCAAGAACAAGGCCGGCAAAGCTAAGATAGCTTGGGTAAGCATAAAGTAGGATTTTAAAGGAAGGAAACTCGATACCAGGTATGTATGGCTAATTTTGATTCTTGTGAAATCGCCTATATGTGTGAAATTTGTTTGGTTCGTGTTAATTTGACAAATTGTGCGAAATTCTTGATGTTGTTGTTGGATATTCAAAGTTGTTGTTGAACTATGAGTGATGTGGTATGGAATATGAACCGAAAGGTAAATGAGAGTTGAATTGGGTAAAGAATTGTGAATAATGGTTATGATGGCCTATATGGCACCTTGTGGAAAAGAAACGAAACACTTGAGGATTGGTTTATTGTGGAAAGAGATGAAACACTTGAATTGTGGAAAATTGTGGAACATACTTGTGTGAGTATTCTTGAATATGGAAACATTGTAACTTGGTTGTGATATTGGCTTGAGAAGTAATTGAGAACATGAACCAATGTGTAAGTTGCTTATTTGAACTTGTTGTAATTGTGTGTAGTGCCTTATCTGCTGTTTGTGATTGTTGTGTTTGAAAACTGTACGGTGGGATCGGGTTGCGCGCCGCAACATGAGGAAATAAGGTATGGGTTGGGGTGATAAGGGTGGCCGAGGTAATAAGGGTGAACGAGGTAATAAGGATGAAGCGATCGAAATCGCTATTGATAATTGATATAAAAATCAATGATGTGAAATTGTGAAAGGAGACAGCAGGAGAGTCTGCAACCTGTGGGGAACTGATTGCTCCTTTGTTTGACTACTTGTGCTTTACGTGATTGATTGGTTATTGTTCAATTTGTTGATCTTAGAAAGTGCTTTGTGTTGAGAATTATTTGAAATGAGGAAAATGTGGAAAACATGATTGGCTGGCTTAATTGATTCTTGATGTAATTCAATGGCTTGAGTTTACTTGGGGCAAAGTTTGTCCATACATACCAGTACAATTCAAATGTACTGACGTCCCTTTTGCTGGGGGCGCTACATTCATGTTATGATTGTAGGTGGATCAGTAGCAGGCACTTCCACTTCAGCTCATCGGCAGTAGTATCCTTCATCTTCCACTGCCCGTTTTGGTGAGCCCCTTTCTTCCTCGGGGCCCTGTGTGGCTCATGCCACTTTTATTTCAGACTTTATTTTGGATTTTGTAAGGTATAGTCGGGGCCTTGTTACCGGCAAGTATTGTATTTCCTTTTGTATCCTAGAGGCTCCGTAGACACGTAAACTGTGGGATTCCAGTCTTATGTATTGGTTATGTCGGGCGTTGTAAAAATTGTAAACTTGTTAATGAATCACTCGTATGGTTATGTCTAGTTATTATGAAATCAGTTCTGATTAGTAAGATGTTTGGTTAATGAGGAACAATCAACATAGGGGTAACTCGTGGGAATGAAAGGCACCCAGGTCTGCTTGACTGGGGCTACCCGGTCGAGTGCCGATCATGTCCCTCGATTTGGGGTGTGACAGTTGCACGTTCCGAAAAATCATACACAAGATCAGAAATTCACATATGTACTCAGAGTAAGCCCGAACCAGCTGTAATAGCCCATACTTACACAAGGTGCAGGGAGTCGGGTGTGACTACTTCCAACTCAGCAGTAATAAAAGTAAATAATGCTGAAGGAAAGGAAACCACGCAAAGCACTATCTCATGCTACACAATACAAAACTACCTTTAAACTTCAACACACTATCGTTTTATCGCCTTTCAGCATATGTGAGTAAATTATTTAGAAATCTCATTTTTAGCTTATTTCTTTTATGATAACATACCAATACCTGGGTACAATCTCAAGCAGTGCAGGTCTGCACTCAAATCAGCCCCTCGGGCTCAGCACTCCTTAACAAATACCACCAGGAGATCTGGTCAATAAGGCAAATAATGCATGTGTTCCAATAATGTATGAGTGCTAAATGTTATGCCACGTAGTACACGTAAACCAATATATGTATGTCATGCAATGCATATGAAGCGATGGCGTACAACCAGATCCATGCAAAGGCGCCCGTACTCACTGTGGGGGTTCAGACTCCGGAGGGGCTCCTACAGCCCAAGCGCAATATCAATATCACACCTGCTGCGGTGCGTAGCCCGATCCAAATACCACTGTGGCGTGCAATCTGATCCATACGTGTGTATGCATATGCTCACATAAATCGTCATGCCCTAACATATGGCCCTCGGGCCCAATCAGTCTAACAAATAATCAAGAAAGCCCCTCGGGCAACAGTATCATATTAGCTCACAGCTAGAAATGCCATTAAGACCATGTTCAAGTTTTTCATAACTTTATAAAAAAATGCTGAGTAGCAAAATACCATTTGAAACTTTAAATTGAGATAAAAATATGCATAGTGTTATCAAGACAATGATACCAATCCCTGAAGGATTCAAATAATTGGCGCGAAGCCCAAGCATGATAATTAGTCCAATTCATGATAATTAATATCTTTATTGAGGCGTCAATTTCATTTCAAACAATTAGGTGTTATTATTTATTACGCGGGACGACCAAGTCACAATCCCCAATGGTGCTCTGCTCTACCCCACGCCCGTTATCCGGCGTGCAAGTCACCTCAACACAGCACTAAGATGTGCAAGTCCGGGGTTTACTAACCCTTAGGACATCATTTACAAGTATTAACCACCTCGAACCGGCAAAAACTCATGCCCGCGGCGTCTTTGCTCCTCAAACCGGCCTCCACGCGCATCGAAACTAGCCAAAATTAGTACAAATATATCATAATAGGCTAATGGAACATAACCCAATCGAAAGAACTTGAAAAATACCAAAAATCACGAAATTAGCAAAACCCGAGCCCCGGGTCCACATTCCGAAAATTACGAAATTCATATTTCTGGAATCCTCATCTCGCCACGAGTCCGTACAAACCATGAACTCTCAATTCGGACCACAAATGGCCCTTCAAATCATAAATTTAAGATTTTTGCTTCAAGCCCTATTTTCTTGATTTTTAGCCATAAATTCATGAATTCCATGGATTATTCTTGTATAAAAACATGTAATTAACTCATAAAACTTATCTCCAACGTTTCCCTGTCGAAACCCCTTCTTTTCCTGTCCAGAAGCTCTCAAGAGTGACCAAAAATGGTGGAAAAATGGGTTATTTTCGTGACAGGAATGTTTTAAAATATTCTGCCCAGGCATTTTGTTCATCGCGATCGCGGGAAATGCTTCGCGATCGCGGAGAACAATTTTCTGGCCCAAAAATTACCCTTCGCGATCGCGGGAAAGGCTTCGCGATCGCGGTGCATAAATTCCGGTTCTTCCGGACAGGCTTCAGTATAATAGTTATAAATTGTTTCACACAACTCCAAATGACAAATGGTTTGATGTTCGAGAAACTAGACACATAGCTCTATGACTTTCATTTGTTGCTCATTTCCTGAATCCTTATATATTTTGAGATATATGCTTCCCAATGCATACATGTGTATTAGCGATCCTCCTCGGACAGCCTATAGTGTAACATCCATAACCTTTGACACAGATGTCCAAATCACGATTTATTTATCTTTATCAAAACGAGACAAGATGTGCTACAAATTTTGTTTTTGAATCACCTCCAAATGCCTTGTATATAAAAAGATATGAGCTTCCGAAGTAGGACCTGCACGACAGCAATTCCTTCTTCGCGATCGCAAATAGCTTTACGCGATCGCGATTCATTAAGGTTTTTCTCAGATTTTACTCACCGCGATCGCGACCAAATCCCCGCGATCGCATAGAGCACTGCTGTAGCCAAAAAGCAGCAGTTAAAAATGACTTAGAAATGGTCTGAAACCACCCCGAAACTCATCCGAGGCCCCCGGGACCTCAATCAAAAGTACCAACACATCCTATAACCTTATTCAAACTTGTTCCAATCATCAAAACTCTATCTTTAACATCAAAATCGTCTGTTTTCAACAAATTCAAGCTTATGTTTAACTTTAACTTTCAAAATTCACATTCAATCCGAAACCCAACCAAATGACATCCGAATGACCTAAAATTTTGCGTACAAGTCCAAAATCACCTAACGAAGCTATTACAACTCTCAGAATTCCATTCCGACTCCCGGATCAAAATATCCCCTATCAACCGGAATTCGCCAAAATATGTTAACTTCTTCACAGACCTCCAAAATTACTTTTGATTGCGCTCCTAAGTCATATTTCATCATCCGGAGCTAACCGAATCATCAAAATTCGATTCCGAGTACTCTAACTCATAAGTCAACATCCGGTTGACTTTTCCAACTTAAGTCTTCTTAAAAGAGACTAAGTTTCTCATTTCTTAACAAAATTACTCCAATTTAATTCTAACGCACACAAAACTGATAATGAAACATAAGGCAACATAATGTGGGAAACACGGGGCGGTTACACACTGAGACGACGGGTCGGGTCGTCACATTCTCCCCAACTTAAACAAACGCTCGTCCTCGAGCGGACCCAGAGTTGTTCTAGAAATTCACTAATAGTTAAATAACTTTACCCCGCATATAACCCGCGGTGATCCCACGTCACCCTATCTCATATATGTCCGACAACACAACTTAGCTGAAATTACTCAATTCATCTAATTCATAAACTATAGAACTACATTTCACCTTCTGTAATCTTACACAAGATCAGAACCTCACATTTTTACTCAGAATAAACTCGAACCAGTTGTAATAATCCATACCTGCAACCTCAGGTGAAATCATGTATTATACCGCATAACTCAAACACAAGCACCGATAACTTCCACTCACAACAGCTGCCCACGATAACCAGATGTCGATGGAAAACACTTATATTAGCTAGAGACTTATTCCAACCCTTTCATATATTTCCAATGGTAAATAAAACACGCGATAAACCATATCCATTCCTCAGGTCACCCATTCATGAGGCCATTTATCCTTTGGCAATTACCATAAAAAAATTTGAACCAAAATCTCGATATTTATCCATCAAACATGCTGAAATCAAATATGTCTATATTCATTAATGATCCTCACGATCTCCTTTGACCAAACACACCATCCTGGTGACATGACACAATCAATACGACCTAACCACAACCTGCATAATACATGCACCATTAAAAAATGCATTCAAAAATTCCCTCCATACCGGGATGGGATCAATGATAGCAACCTCCGCACTGACATCCATCTCAAATACCCAATTAAGAAAATGGTTTTTCCCAGCTGTCCACTGATTCTTTAAAATATAAATCATTATACTAAAATGTATTCTAACGCACTTCACCACTTAACTCGTGGCATTTATGACATTTCCCTTAATGCAATAGTTCAAAATCACCCAACACTAAGACAATTAGTCTGAATTCCAACATCACCACATAGCCTGTACATCACAACTCCATATAATACACCAATCATCATGCCTAATCCAATTTCCACTGTGCAATACACGCACATATTTAATAATCATTCATCCCATGACAGATGCTCAATGTTTACCTGTGATATCGAGCAGACCCGAATGCCACCAATGGACCCAACAAGAACATGCCGCAATACTACTGATATATAATCAGTTTAATCACATTACCCTTTTCTCAGACATATACTCTCATCAAATCACTTCCACTTAGCAATACCATTTTCCTTAATCATTCGAAGATACTTTAACTAATCACTTGGAAGGAATCACTATACATCACATGCTCTGTATGACATACATAGGTCTTGTTCAAATTCTTACAATGTTGACACAGCGAATGAGACCTGAACCCATTCATAACTACTACCGAAACAACAATTCATTAGTTCTATACTCTTGACAAGAACTATTAACTCATTCTGAGCCAAACAATGGTCTTAGTTCTATAATTTCACTTCACATACTCAGATTGCATTGATCTCAACTTCAATGATCGCGTCTTTCCAAGTATGAACTGTCTGGGCAATAAGCCACTCCAAACATAACTATAAATCGCATATGATGCCCCAAAGTGCCAATAGGCTACCGATTCTAACACAATACAAAAGAAAACAAACTCTGGAATGACTTATCAATTCCACGCATTAATGGGGACTTTCTTTAGAAAACAAATAACAAGGCATACGAAATAGTATATATAAAATTATACTCAATATCACATTGTTGCGGCGTGAAACCCGATCCAGTTAACATACCCATGGCGGCGTGCCACCCGATCCACACACAGATCTCATATAAGGAGATACACATCGAGCCAAATATGCTCATCATAACCAAATACCAAATATCGATCATAAGCATGCTAAGTGCATAATATCATCCCTGAGGGGGATTTAGCGTTATAGCTACAAAACCAAGCACAACTGATGTACGATATACGAAATTGAATTTCAGTAGCCAAGCTGCTCAGGTAACATCATCCCTACGCGGATTCTCAACACATAACAATTTCTTGAGCCTTTTCACAAATCACACGGCGTAAGGCATTACTACGCGAGATATCTGACAATAAAGCATCAACCTAACTACTCTTTCATAAGGACTGCATTTCAAAATGCACACATCTGGCCTGATATAGAGCCATTATTCACATTAAATCTATCCATCGACTTCAAGCCGATTCTGATCACATTGAACTTAGTCTGATAACCTTTCAAAGGTCCATAATAACTGCAATTTTTTTTTCATAACGCACAAGAGCAACCATCACAACCTTCATATTTGGTTTACATCATTATTTTTATTTTTCTCTCTTGTTATAGCATTACAATGCATCAATTCAGGCTCACCACAGGAGATTCAAACATAAGGCCACATTCTTTAATACTCATAGGCCACTGAATACTTTCTCCAATGTCTCCCAGAAATATCACCTTCCATAATACTTTGTTTTGAAACACTTCTTGCGAGTCTGAATTCGTTACTACTACTTTCCTGATACTTATACTTAGGGTCTCGTAGTTATCACAAAATACCACAAGTCTTGATCTTTTCTAATGAAGACACTATCTTTAGTCACATACACCATCTTAGAACACATTATAACATTCCCAAGAGTCATCCACTCATATCGAAACTGCAAATTACCAGACTTAACGAACAGAACCACTCATGCCTTATTAGCACCCTGACACCACACGATATGATCTCATTCAAATACCAACAAACATCATTCTCCTCAATTCACTGAGCATTCCATACCAACAACAGCTCAAGACATACTATTATTTTCTCATATCTACAAAAGCACCGTATAACTTTTGTCAAAATCTTGCTTCACTCGTGCTATTCTCGGCTCAATTTCTGCAAACAGAACTGGTTCGTCAATGTACTTTAAGACATAACCAACGTAGCATACATCTACGCAATCAGCTAATCAATGGAAACCTCTCCAACTTAGCTCGAAGCCATATTTATCAGAACACATATACTTTATTGTTGTCGTAATATCATGGTGAGATTAAACTCACTCTTTCACTAGCTTGCGGAGACACGAATCATCAAAAATTCTAACTCTTCCCTAATTCTTGCATTCATTCACACTACAGTTAAGCCCACTCTTTAGGCGACAAAATATTTACTAAGTCCCAAATTTTTCAAAAATTTCGGCAGAGTTTCCTTTGTAATTGGGCCTATCCTCCTGCCAGAGAAGCACCAAAACCATCCTAACAACACGTCCACAACTCGACAAGACATCACAATGTATATCAACAACATTAATCTCAATACTACACGAATTATATTATCAAAATTGATATACTGACATGCGTTGCACCTGTTCGAATCATAACACATGTCAAATACCTTTCAATTACACATAAAAATCAGCTTACCTAAGGGCACTCCGCAAGAGATAACCCACCTGCTTCGCCTCAATTTAGTATCTCAGCACACCTTCCACTATGATACACATCACCTGGCTATCCAGTCGACATTCCCACAATTAGGGACAATACTGAACATATAAGTTCATAATACCATCTCGCAAAATCAGCACCTTGGTGCTCAAGCCATAGGCGAAGATTCGGCCTCAAGTCCTTCAGACTGGCCCAACATGAAATCACGGAGATTATATCACGCCCTCAATTGGGGAGTCACAAGCCATCAAGGCAAATTTTTTACTAAGCGCTCGAGTGTGCATACAAACGTGTGGAAGGAATTTCAAGAATTACATCTCAAGCTGAATCAAGTAAGCACGATAAGAATTCTAAGAAAGTGAAGTGTTTCCTAAAGGTTCTGCAGCCTCTCGAGGATAAATACAGACGTCTCTATACCGATCCGCGAGACTCTACTAACCGGCTCACGACTCATGAGTCCTAGTAACCTAGGCTCTGAAACCAACTTGTCACGACCACAAAACCCGGTCGTGATGGCGCCCAGCACATTGCTAGGCCAGCCCGACCAACCATTCATAACACATAGCTATCAGCTCTCACTTTACCCTTTGTAGGCATAAAAACAATAATATAATGAAATAACTGTCACGCCCCAAATCGAGGGACATGACTGGCGCCTGACTAGGTAGCCCCAGTCAAGCGGACCTAGGTGCCTTTCTATCCCACGCGATACCCCTCTGTTATTTATTACTCATAAGCCAAAGATCTTACCAATTATAACTGAATTCACATTGTACAAACATAACCACATTATTAACATTACTAACAATTATAATTTAAAACGGCCGACATATACATATACATACATAGGCCATAGTCCCACAGTTTACTGTCTACGGAGCCTCTAGGATTACAAAGGAGGATACAATACTTGCCGGTAACAAGGCTCCGGCTATACCTTAAAAAAAATCCAAAACAAAGTCTAAAACAGAAGTGGCATGAGCCACACAAGGCCCCAAGGAAGGAAAGGGCTCACAAAACGGGCAGTGGAAGATGAAGGATACTATTGTCGATGAGCTGAAGTGCCTGCTACTGATTCACCTACAATCATAACACGAATGTAGCGTCCCCGGCAAAAGGGGCGTCAGTACACTGGAATTGTACTGGTATGTATGGGCAAACTTTGTCCCAAGTAAACTCAAGCCATTAAACAATTAATCACGATGATAAGACAACCAAATAAATTACATCAAGAATCAATTAAGCCAGCCAACCATGTTTTCCACATTTTTCCTCATTTAAGATAATTCTCAACACAAAGCACGTTTAAGAATCAACAAGTAGAACAACAACAATTCAATCACATAAAACACAAGTAGTCATACAAAGGGGCAATCAGTGCCCCACAGGTTGCAAACTCTCCTGCTGTCTCCTTTCACAATTTCACATCAATGATTTTTATATCAATTTTCAATAGCGATTTCGATCGCTTCCATCCTTATTGCCTCGTCCACCCTTATTACCTCGGCCACCCTTATCACCCCAACCCACACCTTATTACTTCATGTTGCGGCGCGCAACCCGATCCCACGGTACAGTTTCAAACACAACAATCACAAACAACAAATAAGGCACTACACACAATTACAACAAATTCAAATAAGCAACTTACAATTCGATTCACATTCTCAAATACTTTTCAAACTGATATCACAACCAAGTTACCATATTCAAGAGTACACACACAAGTATGTTCAACAATTTACCACAATTCAAGTGTTTTCATCTCTTTCCACAATAAACCATATATGCCACAACAACAATTGTTCTCAGTTCTTTACCAATTCCAATTCCCTTGTCATCTTTCAATTCATATTTAATACCATACCACATGTAGTTCAATCATCAATTGAATACCCAACAATGACATCAAAGAATCACATACAATTTCTCAAATTAACACATGCCAAACAATTTCACACATATGGGCGATTTTACAAGAATCAAAATTAGCCATACATACCTCGATTGAGCTTTCCTTAAGTTACTACAACACTCCAAAAACTCTAGAAATTCCAATCTACTATGAGACATAACAAAGTTAAACATATATTAGAAAGATATGCATGAAACTAGCTCGTTTGAGCATTTTATCAAATACTAGTTGGGTATCTTGATTTTAAATCCCCTTTTCAAGAATTTCTTCATTCCATAACCCAATCTTTACTTATTTATTTTAAAAAATCTTCCCATAAACCTAAGTTGTACATGCATGTATACACAATACTAATAAACCCAAGAATCATACCTCAATAACTCATGTTATACACAAAACTCGAAATTAAAACCCTAGGGTATAGAATCTTACCTCTTAGATGAAGAACTTGTTATTGGGTTCTTGATTCTTGAAGATTGATGCAAGATTTGAATGATTCAAATGTTAGGTTCCTCCTTCTCTCTCTAAAATGCTCTGACCACTCTCTAAAATCAGTAAGAAATGACCCCAAAATGAAACCCAAAGCCTATATATTGAAATGGGGTCGGGTTATAAAAATAGAAAAATTAAACCAGCGATGTCAATTATGCTATAGCAGAATAGACCGCAGAATGAACATATTGGCCACACAATGCACCGAAAAATTGGTACCCAAAACTGGGCTTCACTGGTTCAATCTGCGACAGAAATGCGACCGCAGAGTTAACAATGCGACAGGAAATGCGGTCGCACAATTGACACAAGACAGCATTTTCCAGCCTTTGGTAATTTGATCATAACTTTGTGTAGGAATGTCCAAATGACGAACGGTTTGAAGCGTTAGAAACTAGACTCAAAGAGCTTTCATTTGATATGCTATTAATCACATAAAACCTTATACACAATTATATATGATCCTTTGAAGTGGAGCCTTGTACGAATCCATTTGGAATTTTGGCCTATTTCGAAAACTTTCCCATTTGGCATACACTTGGGCTTCCATTTGGACCTCATATCACTTACCATAAGACTCATACTCATATTTAGCAAGTCTAATTGATGTCCATCATGTTCATAGCACATAAAATATAATAATTAGCCTACTTGGCACCACAGAATCCTATATTACTTAGCGAAATTTTCTGGGGCCTTACATTTTCCCCCCCCTTAAGATCATTCGTCCTCGAATGAGGAGTATAGTCTTTCCCAAACACTTTAACATCATACATCTCATTTCTAACCTACCTCCACTCTCAATATTTTCACTAACTCATAAATTTTTCAAACTTTTGGCAGAGTTTCCTTTGTAACTAGGCCTATCCACCTGCCAAAGAATCACCAAAATCGTCTTAACCACACATCCACAAGTGTACATAGCACCACAATGTATATATCCACAATCCTAATCCCATTATTTCAAGCACTACATTAACATATGGATACCAGAACATGGACTGCACAGTTTTACATCAAAATACCTATATGGTACATTCCAAGTCAAAACTAACTAGTATTTAATCAAGCGAAAATATTTTCCTTCCACGACACAGTTATCCTTCCACACGACATTATCGACTTACAAGCATTGTGATAACACCTTCTCAAAAATAATATCAACTCCCAAACATACATAACAAGGATGATAGATAAACATCTTGCATGAGATAACTATACATTGACTTTACCTTTTGATAACTTCCACTGTACAATTTACGCTCCACTGGATAATTGCAATTCATGATAACAACAATAACCCACAATTCCATAACTTGGCATCATACCATCAAGGATGTCGGTTCATAGTAAACAAACAATCATGTGTTCATAATTGTCCTTACCAGCCATTAATATAATCGCAAAGGTGTTCATCAACAAGAATATAATTTCCTTTCAATCAACAGTCCATATGAAATCAAGACATTATGAGTCTTGCTAGTAGTGCATCATGATCATATAGTGCAATCGAGTGAATTCATACCCACAATTTTTTTTTTCTTTTCATCACTATCTTCTTAGACATAAGCATATGGAAACACAAAGTACATGAGGAACAGTTACGGGGAATATCATACACCTATTGCAACCTAATGTGTAATACAGTCATGTTACCTTTATTATCAACTCACATAACATTTTTAGGGGTACACTCACACTAAACCCTTGATGACCCTTAATAGTTACCCTAAGATGTGATACCATAAACCGACCATAACTTTATCTGTCCAATATATATGTGATCACACTATGAAGCTTTATCTTTAACTTGTCTGAACTTAAAATACCCAATGATCTAATACAACGAGGAACAGCAGAGTTCAAGATCAGGCTGGAGTTCTTCAGGAATCCATTAATGCACTGGGTAGAGTACTTTATGAGGTCGTATACTAAAAGACACGAAATGTTACTACTAACAATACTGACATGGTTAATCACTGTGACTACCTCAATTAATACACAAATGAGGCATAGGAGTAAGTAGTACATGGGAAATTGGAATCATTAAGGAGGAATACTCAAGTACATGAACCACGCATTTTCTAGAGTGTAGGGAAAATCCGTCGACCCCGAATAGGAATACTCTAGCACCTTGAATGTGATATGGGATTCAAAATACAAGAAGTTGAATTACACTCTTAACATTACTTGACGCACAGAATCTATGCCACAAGCCTATAAGGATGAAAATAATTGAACGCTTATGAGATTACCATATTCTAGACAACTTAACACTTTTTTGTAATTGATCATATATGAGGAAACTAAAAATTACGACTATTTTTATTTTCCATCAACATGTTCATGATATGTACAAAAGTCCGAAGTCATCTAATCTCAACCTTTCACGAGTGAAACTCAATAGCTAGGAAATCTTGATATTGGGACAAAATCATGAATTAGTTAGATGGTTCTAATAGTTAACACGACGCTCCAGGGAGAAGGCAAATAGCACTCATATCTAGCCAAAAAGGTGAGATACCAAGGGTAGTAAAACTCTCCACACATGACAACGACATAGTCTATGATTCTAGAAGTTGAGGGTGTGAAGAAAACCAAACTCAATGAGACAGTGCACAATAATCATTGAAGGTTTGCAAATGTTCATGAAGAGATCTCCATAGGTTTTTACTCGCAAAAGGAAGTGTCATAGTGATACATAGAAGGGCATGTTCTCTTATGGTTGTCGTACAAGTGTAGGGAACTAGCACAATGAATTCACTAAATAAGGAATACGATTAAAACATTGTGGAGACATAATGAGAAACTAATCATTGGTTATAAGTTGGACACACTTCTACTATATCAACTCCTCACTGCAATACACGACCATGCCACGAGCAACCCAAATACTAGGACAAAGTGAGCTACTTACTGCTAGATGTCCCAAGTGGGCACGAAAACAATGGCGACAAAAGATATCTATGATGGGGATGTGAGGATCTCAATTTTTTTAGAGAGACCTTATGCAAACGGTGACCATTTCAATTGATATTCACTCATATGATAGGCACTGAGATGTGCATATATGTTACTAGACAGTGAAAAGGTTTCATAATGTTACTCGTAAGAAGGTAGATTGGTTGATCAAGCCATATAAGACATACACAACTAAGTAAAAGTGTGACTCGAGAAGGATCACAAATCTTGGATACTTTGCATGGAACTTGACACCACATGTACAAACTTTATGATGGTGCATGTATAGGCACAAGTGAGCAGATGTTGTCAATTTAAATGAGACGTTTCTGTAAGAAATTCATTGGGAATAGTCCTTTGTTGAGAATTTAGGAAAAGCAAGTAGGAAGTATCAATAGTGCTATAACTCAATTCCGGAACATAATTATAGAGCTCAATTCCATAGGAGGTTGTAAACAATAGAACTATGATAGAGACTTTGTAGATAATACGTCTCATTCAAAGAGTATGCATGTGCATGAACTGTTTTGAAATTTAGATTCTTTTTAAGAACATATCTATGCAAGGACAAGGAAATCATAAGGGTTTAACAAAAAGTTTAAACAATCACCACATTACCAAATAAAATGGATCACATAGTTTTTTTTTTTTTTTTACATAATTTCCATACCTCTAGGTTGCATTTCATAGCCCTTCCATATGGTTCACATATAAAGTTATTCACCGATGCACTTCATACAATAATAAGGAAATCACAAATACAAATTAAACACTTTAAACGTTCACCACATTATTGAATAAAAGAATCATGCCATTTTTACGTATATTAGTCCATCGGCTCTTGGGGCCATAATTATCACATCAGACTTGGCAATAGGCCACATTTCATAACACAATCTCTTCTTCCCCGCATTTCACTTCATTTCTGCATTTTTCATATCAACATCATAATCTATTTCATATTCCCTTATGTCATAAGTATCACCAGGTACAATTTCATTTTGAGTTCTCGACACATTGTCTATACTTTATTTCTCAAAAGCATTTGACTTATTTCAACATCTCTATGCATAGAGGACTTCACATTTGAATACATGATTCATACTTCTAAAACCCATTTTAAGTTGTCAATAATAGCACATTGATCATATTGGAAAGCATCTTTCACAAAACATCGGGCCACAACACAAATTCATGTAAAGTATCAATCACAGCTAGAATCCAACATTTAGTGTTACCACATTTACACAGTCACTTACTTCATTTCCAAACATCTTTATAAATTACCAACAACTAGACGCAATCAATCAAATACCTTTGGTACACGTAAGAACATTTTGGAAGAACCAACCATAACATGTTTTCTCACACAATTTGGCATCAAAATCTCAATTTAGACTTAACTTGAAGTCTAGGCATTTTAGCACATAGCTCACATTCTTCACATATCCTTACTTACCAAGAATAACATATTAAACACATGAAGAAGTACCTCCCACATATATTTTCACAACAATAATTCACTTAATATAATTAAACGAGTACTGCATCAATTATATTTTGAACTTACACATTTATGCGAGCACCATGGAAGCTTAATTTCTAAGAGACGGGGTTTTAGCCGTACATACTAATGAAATACTACATGATCTGGTGGTACAGTGACATTAGTAAGAACGAGGGTACTCTCCTTAACAACAAGTTCTATCAATCCTCCATGACTCAACACATTCTCCTAACAAGTCCTTGGGTAATCCACTTGGACTCAATGGTGGGATAAATCCCACCTTACATGCTTCAAATTCACAGATTATGGTATCAAAATTACCAATCTTGAGAGTAATACTTATAGAGGAAATTAGCTCCCTATCTTGAGCCATATCGCACGATCTGGAATATCAAAGAAATTGGTAAATTCCTAAATGTCCGTGCAGCCCCCAACTTATATGATGTAGTCGACAACACACCGATAAGAAGGGCACTACTAGACACGGCTCCGAGACATCCAAGGACACTTTAAAAACCTGGCTCTGATACTAAGTTTGTCACGCCCCAAATTGAGGGACATGACCGGCGCCTGACTAGGTAGCCCCAGTCAAGCGGACCTAGGTGCCTTTCTATCCCACGCGATACCCCTCTGTTATTTATTACTCATAAGCCAAAGATCTTACCAATTATAACTGAATTCACATTGTACAAACATAACCACATTATTAACATTACTAACAATTACAATTTAAAACGCCCGACATATACATATACATACATAGGCCATAGTCCCACAGTTTACTGTCTACGGAGCCTCTAGGATTACAAAGGAGGATACAATACTTGCCGGTAACAAGGCTCCGGCTATACCTTAAAAAAAATCCAAAACAAAGTCTAAAACAGATGTGGCATGAGCCACACAGGGCCCCAAGGAAGGAAAGGGCTCACAAAACGGGCAGTGGAAGATAAAGGATACTATTGTCGATGAGCTGAAGTGCCTGCTACTGATTCACCTTCAATCATAACACGAATGTAGCGTCCCCGGCAAAAGGGACGTCAGTACACTAGAATTGTACTGGTATGTATGGGCAAACTTTGTCCCAAGTAAATTCAAGCCATTAAACAATTAATCACGATGATAAGACAACCAAATAAATTACATCAAGAATCAATTAAGCCAGCCAACCATGTTTTCCACATTTTTCCTCATTTCAGATAATTCTCAACACAAAGCACGTTTAAGAATCAAAAAGTAGAACAACAACAATTCAATCACGTAAAACACAAGTAGTCATACAAAGGGGCAATCTGTGCCCCACAGGTTGCAAACTCTCCTGCTGTCTCCTTTCACAATTTCACATCAATGATTTTTATATTAATTTTCAATAGCGATTTCGATCGCTTCCATCCTTATTGCCTCGTCCACCCTTATTACCTCGGCCACCCTTATCACCCCAACCCACACCTTATTACTTCATGTTGCGGCGCGCAACCCGATCCCACCGTACAGTTTCAAACACAACAATCACAAACAGCAAATAAGGCACTACACACAATTACAACAAATTCAAATAAGCAACTTACAATTCGATTCACATTCTCAAATACTTTTCAAACTGATATCACAACCAAGTTACCATATTCAAGAGTACACATACAAGTATGTTCAACAATTTACCACAATTCAAGTGTTTTCATCTCTTTCCACAATAAACCATATATGCCACTACAACAATTGTTCTCAGTTCTTTACCAATTCCAATTCCCTTGTCATCTTTCAATTCATATTTCATACCATACCACATGTAGTTCAATCATCAATTGAATACCCAACAATGACATCAAAGAATCACATACAATTTCTCAAATTAACACATGCCAAACAATTTCACACATATGGGCGATTTTACAAGAATCAAAATTAGCCATACATACCTCGATTGAGCTTTCCTTAAGTTACTACAACACTCCAAAAACTCTAGAAATTCCAATCTACTATGAGACATAACAAAATTAAACATATATTAGAAAGATATTCGTGAAACTAGCTCGTTTGAGCATTTTATCAAATACTAGTTGGGTATCTTGATTTCAAATCCCCTTTTCAAGAATTTCTTCATTCCATAACCCAATCTTTACTTATTTATGTTAAAAAAATCTTCCCACAAACCTAAGTTGTACATACATGTATACACAATACTAATAAACCCAAGAATCATACCTCAATAACTCATGTTATACACAGAAACTCGAAATTAAAACCCTAGGGTATAGAATCTTACCTCTTAGATGAAGAACTTGTTATTGGGTTCTTGATTCTTGAAGATTGATGCAAGATTTGGATGATTTAAATGTTGGGTTCCTCCTTCTCTCTCTAAAATGCTCTGACCACTCTCTAAAATCAGTAAGAAATGACCCCAAAATGAACCCCAAAGCCTATATATTGAAATGGGGTCGGGTTATAAAAATAGAAAAATTAAACCAGCGATGTCAATTATGCTATAGCAGAATGGACCGCAGAATGAACATGCAGGCCGCACAATGCACCGCAAAATTGGTACCCAAAATTGGGCTTCACTGGTTCAATCTGCGACAAAAATGCGACCGCAGAGTTAACAATGCGACAGGAAATGCGGTCGCACATTTGACACAAGACAGCATTTTCCAGCCTTTGGTAATTTGATCATAACTTTGTGTAGGAATGTCCAAATGACGAACGGTTTGAAGCGTTAGAAACTAGACTCAAAGGGCTTTTATTTGATATGATATTCACCACATAAAACCTTATACACAATTATATATGATCCTTTGAGGTGGATCCTTGTACGAATCCATTTGGAATTTTGTCCTATTTCGAAAACTTTCCCATTTGGCATACACTTGGGCTTCCATTTAGACCTCATATCACTTACCATAAGACTCATACTCATATTTAGCAAGTCTAATTGATGTCCATCATGTTCATAGCACATAAAATTTAATAATTAGCCTACGTGGCACCACAGAATCCTATATTACTTAGCGAAATTTTCTGGGGCCTTACAATAACGTCTAGCACATCGGGGATAGATATCCCAAAACCAGTATAAACCTCCCACCAAATCAGGAGTCATAAGTCATGAGCCTCTACCAGAATTTATAAACTGTGATAGTGTATACAACTGTGCCCAAGTCTAAGTAGAGTGACAAAAGGTATAAATAGAAGGAGGGAGAGATCGGGTCCTGCGGACGCCGGCAGCTACCTCGATCTCTCCTCAACTAGCAGTAGAAATAGCAGCAGTGTATAGCTCAACTGCCCTCCTGGATACCACACAAGGTGCAGGGAGTCGGGTGTGAGTACTTCATACTCAGCGGTAATTAAAGTAAATAATGCTGAAGGAAAGGAAACCACGCAAAGCACTATCTCATGCTACACAATACAGAACTACCTTTAAACTTCAACACACTATCGTTTTATCCCCTTTCAGCATATGTGAGTAAATTATTTAGGAATCTCATTTTTAGCTTCTTTCTTTCATGATAACATACCAATACCTGGGTACAATCTCAAGCAGTGCAGGTCTGCACTTAAATCAGCCCCTCGGGCTCAGCACTCCTTAACAAATACCACCAGGAGATCTGGTCAATAAGGCAAATAATGCATGTGTTCCAGTAATGTATGAGTGCTAAATGTTATACCACGTAGTACACGTAAACCAATATATGTATGCCATGCAATGCATATGACGCTGTGGCGTACCGCCTGATCCATGCATAGGCGCACGCTCTCACTGTGGGGGTTCAGACTCCGGAGGGGCTCCTACAGCCCAAGCACAATATCAATATCACACCTGCTGCGGCGCGCAGCCCGATCCATATACCACTGCGGCGTGCAGTCTGATCCATGCATGTGTATGCATATGCTCACATAAATCGTCATGTCCTAACATATGGCCCTCGGCCCCAATCAGTCTAACAAATAATCAAGAAAGCCCATCGGGCAACAGTATCATATTAGCTCACAGCTATTAAGACCATGTTCAAGTTTTTCATAACTTTAGAAAAAAATGCTTGAGTAGCAAAATACCATTTGAAACTTTAAATTGAGATAAAAATATGCATAGTGTTATCAAGACAATGATACCAATCCCTGAAGGATTCAAATAATCGGCGCGAAGCCCAAGCATGATAATTAGTCCAATTCATGATAATTAATATCTTTATTGAGGCGTCAATTTCATTTCAAACAATTAGGTGTTATTATTTATTACGCGGGACGGACCAAGTCACAATCCCCAATGGTGCTCTACCCCACGCCCGTTATCCGGCGTGCAAGTCACCTCAACACAACACTAAGATGTGCAAGTCCGGGTTTACTAACCCTTAGGACATCATTTACAAGTATTACCCACCTCGAACCGGCAAAAACTCATGCCCGCGGCATTTTGCTCCTCAAACCGGCCTCCACGCGCATCGAAACTAGCCAAAATTAGTACAAATATATCATAATAGACTAATGGAACATAACCCAATCGAAAGAACTTGAAAAATACCAAAAATCACGAAAATGGCAAAACCCGAGCCCGGGGCCCACATTCTGAAAAATTACGAAATTCATATTTCTGGAATCTTCATCTCGCCACGAGTCCGTACATACCAAGAACTCTCAATTCGGACCACAAATGGCCCTTCAAATCATAAATTTAAGATTTTTGCTCCAAGCCCTATTTTCTTGATTTTTAGCCATAAATTCATGAATTCCATGGATTATTCTTGTATAAAAATATGTAATTAACTCATAAAACTTACCTCCAACGATTCCTAGTCGAAACCCCTTCATTTCCCGTCCAAAAGCTCTCAAGAGTGACCAAAAATTATGGAAAAATGGGTTATTTTCGCGACTGGAATGTTTTAAAACATTCTGCCCAGGCATTTTGTTCATCCCGATCGCGGAAAATGCTTCGCGATCGCGGAGAACAAATTTCTGGCCCAAAAATTACCCGTCACGATCGCGGGAAAGGCTTCGCGATCGCGGTGCATAAATTCTGGATCTTCCGGATAGGCTTCAGTATAACAGTCATAACTATTTGCACACAACTACAAATGACAAATGGTTTGATGTTCTAGAAACTGGACACATAGCTCTATGACTTTCATTTGTTGCTCATTTCCTGAATCCTTATATATTTTGAGATATATGCTTCCCAATGCATACATGTGTATTAGAGATTCTCCTCGGACAGCCTATAGTGTAACATCCATAACTTTTGACACAGATGTCAAAATCACGATTTCTTTATCTTTATCAAAACGAGACTAAATGGGCGACAAATTGCGTTTTTGAATCACCTCAAAATGCCTTGTAGATAAAAATATATGAGCTTCCAAAGTAGGACCTGCACGACAGCAATTCCTTCTTCGCGATCGCAAATAGCTTTACGCGATCGCGACTCATTAAGGTTTTTCTCAGATTTTACTCACCGCGATCGCGACCAAATCCCCGCGATCGCATAGAGCACTGCTGTAGCCAAAAACCAGCAGTTAAAAATGGCTTAGAAATGGTCCGAAACCACCCCGAAACTCATCCGAGGCCCCCGGGACCTCAAACTAAAGTACCAACACGTCCTATAACCTTCTTCAAACTTGTTCCAATCATCAAAACTCTATCGTTAACATCAAAATCGTCCGTTTTCAACAAATTCAAGCTTAAGTTTAACTTTAACTTTCAAAATTCACATTTAATCCGAAACCCAACCAAATGACGTCCGAATGACCTGAAATTTTGCGGACAAGTCCAAAATCACCTAACGAAGCTACTACAACTCTCAGAATTCCATTCCGACTCCCGGATCAAAATATCCCCTATCAACCGGAATTCGCCAAAATACTAACTTCGCCAAAATATGCTAACTACTTTACCGGACCTCCAAAATTACTTTTGATTGCGCTCCTAAGTCACATTTCATCATCCGGAGCTAACCGAATCATCAAAATTCGATTCGGAGTACTCTAACTCATAAGTCAACATCCGGTTGACTTTTCCAACTTAAGTCTTCTTAAAAGAGACTAAGTTTCTCATTTCTTAACAAAATTACTTCAATTTAATTCTAACGCACACAAAACGGATAATGAAACATAAGGCAACACAATGTGGGAAACACGGGGCGGTTACACCTGAGACGACGGGTCGGGTCGTCACATTCTCCCCAACTTAAACAAACGCTCGTCCTCGAGCGGACCCGGAGTTGTTCTAGAAATTCACCAATAGTTAAATAACTTTACCCCGCATATAACCCACGGTGATCCCACGTCACCCTATCTCATATACGTCCGACAACACAACTTAGCTGAAATTACTCAATTCATCTAATCCATAAACTATAGAACTACATTTCACCTTCTGTAATCTTACACAAGATCAGAACCTAACATTTTTACTTAGAATAAACTCAAACCATCTGTAATAATCCATACCTGCAACCTCATGTGAAATCATGTATTATACCGCATAACTCAAACACATGCACCGATAACTTCCATTCACAACAGCTGCCCACGATAACCAGATGTCGATGGAAAACACTTATATTAGCTAGAGACTTAGTCCAACACTTTCATATATTTCCAATGGTAAATAAAACACGCGATAAACCATATCCATTCCTCAGGTCACCCATTCATGAGGCCATTTATCCTCTGGCAATTACCATAACAAAAGTTGAACCAAAATCTCGATATTTATCCATCAAACATGCTGAAATCAAATCCGTCTATATTCATTAATGATCCTCACGATCTCCTTTGACCAAACACACCATCCCGGTGACATGACACAATCAATACGACCTAACCACAACCTGCATAATACATGCACCATTAAAAAACGCATTCAAAAATTCCCTCCATACCGGGATGGGATCAATGATAGCAACCTCCGCACTAACATCCATCTCAAATACCCAATTAAGAAAATGGTCTTTCCCAGCTGTCCGCTGATTCTTTAAAATATAAATCATTCTACTAAAATGTATTCTAACGCACTTCACCACTTAACTCGTGGCATTTATGACATTGCCCTTAATGCAATAGTTCAAAATCACCCAACACTAAGACAATCAGTCTGAATTCCAACATCACCACATAGCCTGTACATCAGAACTCCATATAATACACCAATCATCATGCCTAATCCAATTTCCACCGTGCAATACACACACATATTTGATAATCATTCATCCCATGACAGATGCTCAATGTTTACCTGTGATACCGAGCAGACCCGAATGCCACCAATGGACCCAACAAGAACATGCCGCAATACTACTGATATATAATCAGTTTAATCACATTACCCTTTTCTCAGACATATACTCTCATCAAATCACTTCCACTTAACAATACCATTTTCCTTAATCATCCGAGGATTATTTAACTAATCACTTGGAAGGAATCACTATAGATCACATGCTCTGTATGACATACACAGGTCTTGTACAAATTCTTACAATGTTGACACAGCGGATGAAACCTGAACACATTCATAACTACTACCGAAACAACAATTCATTAGTTCTATACTCTTGACAAGAACTATCAACTCATTCTGAGCCAAACAATGGTCTTAGTTCTATAATTTCACTTCACATACTCAGATTGCATTGATCTCAACTTCAATTATCTCGTCTTTCCAAGTACGAAATGCCTGGGCAATAAGCCAATCCAAACATAACTATAAATCGCATATGATGCCCCAAAGTGCTAATAGACTACCGATTCTAACACAATACAAAAGAAAACGAACTCTGGAATGAATTATCAATTCCATGCATTAATGGGGACTATCTTTAGAAAACAAAGAACAAGGCATACGAAATAGTATATATAAAATTATACTCAACATCACATTGTTGCGGCGTGCAACCCGATCCAGTTAGCTTACCCATGGCGGCGTGCCACCCGATCCACACACTGATCTCATATAAGGAGATACACATCGAGCCAAATCTGCTCATCATAACCAAATACCGAATGTGGGTCATAAGCATGCTAAGTGCATAATATCATCCCTGAGGGGGATTTAGCGTTATAGCTACAAAACCAAGCACAACTGATGTGCGATATACGAAATTGAATTTCAATAGCCAAGCTGCTCAGGTAACATCATCCCTACGCGGATTCTCAACACATAAAAATTTCTTGAGCCTTTTCACAAATCACACGGCGTAAGGCATTACTACGCGAGATATCTGACAATAAAGCATCAACCTAACTACTCCTTCATGAGGACTGCATTACAAAATGCACACATCTGGCCTGATATAGAGCCATTATTCACATTAAATCTATCCATCGACTTCAAGCCGATTCTGACCACATTGAACTTAGTCTAACCTTTCAAAGGTCCATAATAACTCCCATTTGTTTTCATAACGCACAAGAGCAACCATCACAACCTTCATATTTGGTTTACATCATTATTTTGATTTTTCTCTCTTGTTATAGCATTACAATGCATCAATTCAGGCTCACCACAGGAGATTCAAACATAAGGCCACATTCTTTAATACTCATAGGCCACTCAATACTTTCTCCAATGTCTCCCAGAAATATCACCTTCCATAATACTTTGTTTTGAAACACTTCTTGAGAATTTGAATTCGTTACTACTACTTTCCTGATACTTATACTTAGGGTCTCGTAGTTAACACAAAATACCACAAGTCTTGATCTTTTCTAATGAAGACACTATCTTTAGTCACATACACCATCTTAGAACACATTATAACATTCCCAAAAGTCATCCACTCATATCGAAACTGTAAATTACCAGACTTAACGAACAGAACCACTCGTGCCTTATTAGCACCCTGACACCACAGGATATGATCTCATTCAAATACCAACAAACATCATTCTCCTCAATTCACTGAGCATTCCTTACCAACAACAGCTCAAGACATACTATTATTTTCTCACATCTACGAAAGCACCGTATAACTTTTGTCAAAATCTTGCTTCACTCGTGCTATTCTCGGCTCAATTTCTGCAACCAGAACTGGTTCGTCAGTGTACTTTAAGACATAACCAACGTAGCATACAACTGCGCAATCAGCTAATCAATGGAAACCTACCCAACTTAGCTCGAAGCCATATTTATCAGAACACATATACTTTATTGTTGTCGTAATATCATGGTGAGATTAAACTCACTCTTTCACCAGCTTGCGGAGACACGAATCATCAAAAATTCTAACTCTTCCCTAATTCTTGCATTCATTCACACTACAGTTAAGCCCACTCTTTAGGCAACAAAATATTTACAAAGTCCCAAATTTTTCAAAAATTTCGGCAGAGTTTCCTTTGTAATTGGGCCTATCCACCTGCCAGCGAAGCACCAAAACCATCCTAACAACACGTCCACAACTCGACAAGACATCACAATGTATATCAACAACATTAATCTCAATACTACACGAATTATATTATCAAAATTGATATACTAACATGCGTTGCACCTGCTCGAATCATAACACATGTCAAATACCTTTCAATTACACATAAGAATCAGCTTACCTAAGGGCACTCCGCAAGAGATAACCAACCTGCTTCGCCTCAATTTAGTATCTCAACACACCTTCCACTATGATACACATCACCTAGCTATCTAGCCGACATTCCCACAATTAGGGACAATACTGAACATATAAGTTCATAATACCATCTCGTAAAATCAGCACCTTGGTGCTCAAGCCATAGGCGAAGATTCGGCCTCAAGTCCTTCAGACTGGCCCAACATGAAATCACGGAGATTATATCACGCCCTCGATCGGGGAGTCACAAGCCATCAAGGCAAATTTATTACTAAGCGCTCGAGTGCGCATACAAACGTGTGGAAGGAATTTCAAGAATTACATCTCAAGCTGAATCAAGTACGCACGATAAGAATTCCAAGAAAGTGAAGTGTTTCCTAAAGGTTCTGCAGCCACTCGAGGATAAATACAGACGTCTCTGTACCGATCCGCGAGACTCTACTAACCGGCTCACGACTCATGAGTCCTAGTAACCTAGGCTCTGATACCAACTTGTCACGACCCCAAAACCCGGTCGTGATGGCGCCCAACACATTGCTAGGCCAGCCCGAGCAACCATTCATAACACAGAGCTATCAGCTCTCACTTTACCCTTTGTAGGCATAAAAACAATAATATAATGAAATAACATCTAGCACATCGGGGATAGATATCCCAAAACCAGTATAAACCTCCCACCGTATTAGGAGTCATAAGTCATGAGCCTCTACCAGAATTTATAAGCCGTGATAGTGTATACAATTGTGCACAAGTGTGGCATAGACAGAACAAAATAAGGATAAACTGGAGAGTCAGGTCCTGCAGACGCTGGCAGCTACCTCGACTGTCCAAATTCACTCCCGAGCAGCCATAGAATCAGCTCTACTGTGATGTACCTGGATCTGCACACAAGGTGCAGGGAGTCGGGTGTGAGTACTTCCAACTCAGTGATAATAAAAGTAAATAATGATGAAGGAAAGGAAACCACGCAAAGCACTATCTCATGCTACACAATACGGAACTACCTTTAAACTTCAACACACTATCATTTTATCCCCTTTCAGCATATGTGAGTAAATTATTTAGAAATCTCATTTTTAGCTTCTTTCTTTCATGATAACATACCAATACCTGGGTACAATCTCAAGCAGTGCAAGTCCGCACTCAAATCAGCCCCTCGGGCTCAGCACTCCTTATCAATTTACACCAGGAGATCTGGTCAATAAGGCAACTAATGCATGTGTGCCAGTAATGTATGAGTGCTAAATGTTATGCCACGTAGTACACGTAAACCAATATATGTATGCCATGCAATGCATATGACGCTGTGGCGTACATCCCGATCTATGCAAAGGCGCCCGCGCTCACTGTGGGGGTTCAGACTCCGGAGGGGCTCCTACAGCCCAAGCGCAATATAAATATCACACCTGCTGCGGCGCGCAGCCCGATCCATATACCACTGCGGCGTGCAATCCGATCCATGCAGGTGTATGCATATGCTCACATAAATCGTCATTCCCTAACATATGGCCCTCGGCCCCAATCAGTCTAACAAATAATCAAGAAAGCCCCTCGGGCAACAGTATCATATTAGCTCACAGCTAGAAATGCCATTAAGACCAAGTTCAAGTTTTTCATAACTTTATAAAAAAATGCTGAGCAGCAAAATACCATTTGAAACTTTAAATTGATATAAAAATATGCATAGTGTTATCAAGACAATGATACCAATCCCTGAAGGATTCAAATAATCGGCGCGAAGCCCAAGCATGATAATTAGTCCAATTCATGATAATTAATATCTTTATTGAGGTGTCAATTTCATTTCAAACAATTAGGTGTTATTATTTATTACGCGGGACGGACCAAGCCAAAATCCACAATGGTGCTCTACCCCACGCCCGTTATCCGGCGTGCAAGTCACCTCAACACAGCACTAAGATGTGCAAGTCCGGGGTTTACTAACCCTTAGGACATCATTTACAAGTATTACCCACCTCGAACCGGTAAAAACTCATGCCCGTGGCATTTTGCTCCTCAAACCGGCCTCCACGCGCATCGAAACTAGCCAATATTAGTACAAATATATCATAATAGGCTAATGGAACATAACCCAATCGAAAGAACTTGAAAAATACCAAAAATCACGAAATTGGCAAAACCCGAGCCCCGGGCCCACATTTCGAAAAATTACGATATTCATATTTTTGGAATCCTCATCTCGCCACTAGTCCGTACATACCAAGAACTCTCAATTCGGACCACAAATGGCCTTCAAATCATAAATTTAAGATTTTTGCTCCAAGCCCTATTTTCTTGATTTTTAGCTATAAATTCATGAATTCCATGGATTATTCTTGTATAAAAACATGTAATTAACTCATAAAACTTACCTCCAACGATTCCTAGTCGAAACCCCTTCATTTCCCGTCCAAAACCTCTCAAGAGTGACCAACAATGGTGGAACAATGGGTTATTTTCGCGACTGAAATGTTTTAAAACATTCTGCCCAGGCATTTGGTTCATCGCGATCGCGGGAAATGCTTCGCGATCGCGGAGAACAAAATTCTGGCCCAAAAATTACCCTTCGCGATCGCGGGAAAGGCTTCGCGATCGCGGTGCATAAATTCCGGTTCTTCCGCACAGGCTTCAGTATAATAGTCATAACCTTTTGCATACAACTCCAAATGACAAATGATTTGATGTCCTAGAAACTAGACACATATCTCTATGACTTTCATTTGTTGCTCATTTCCTGAATCCTTATATATTTTGCGATATATGCTTCCCAATGCATACATGTGTATTAGAGATCCTCCTCGGACAGCCTATAGTGTAATATCCATAACTTTTGACACATATTTCCAAATCACGATTTCTTTATCTTTATCAAAACTAGACAAGATTAGAGACAAATGTCGTTTTTGAATCACCTCAAAATTCTTTGTAGATAAAAAGATATGAGCTTCCGAAGTAGGACCAGCACGACAGCAATTCCTTCTTCGCGATCGCAAATAGCTTTACGTGATCGCGATTCATTAAGGTTTTTCTCAGATTTTACTCACCGCGATCGCGACCAATTCCCCGCGATCGCATAGAGCACTGCTGTATCCAAAAACCAGCAGTTAAAAATGGCTTAGAAATTATCCGAAACCACCCCGAAACTCATCCGAGGCCCCCGGGACCTCAATCAAAAGTACCAACACGTCTTATAACCTTATTCAAACTTGTTCCAATCATCAAAACTCTATCGTTAACATCAAAATCGTCCGTTTTCAACAAATTCAAGCTTAAGTTTAACTTTAACTTTCAAAATTCACATTCAATCCGAAACCCAACCAAATGACGTCCGAATAACCTAAAAGTTTGCGGACAAGTCCAAAATCACCTAACGAAGCTACTACAACTCTCAGAATTCCATTCTGACTCCCGGATCAAAATATCCCCTATCAACCGGAATTCGCCAAAATACTAACTTCGCCAAAATATGCTAACTTCTTCACCGGATCTCCAAAATTACTTTTGATTGCGCTCCTAAGTCACATTTCATCATCCGGAGCTAACCGAATCATCGAAATTGGATTCCGAGTACTCTAACTCATAAGTCAACATCCTGGTTGACTTTTCCAACTTAAGTCTTCTTAAAAGAGACTAAGTTTCTCATTTCTTAATAAAATTACTCCAATTTAATTCTAACGCACACAAAACTGATAATGAAACATAAGGCAACACAATGTGGGAAACACGGGGCGGTTACACCTGAGACGACGGGTTAGATCGTCACAGATGGTGTATTGCGGATGCCGGGCCGGATATGCGTGCCCAATGTTGATGGCCTTCGTAAGTTGATATTGGAGGAGGCCCACAGCTCACGGTATTCTATTCATCCGGGAGCCGCGAAGATGTATCAGGATTTGAAGCAGCATTACTGGTGGAGGAAGATGAAGAAAGATATTGTGAGCCATGTGGCTCGGTGCCTAAACTGTCAGCAGGTCAAATATGAGCATCAGAGACCTGGCGGTGTATTCCAGCATATTGATATTTCTGAGTGGAAGTGGGAAAGGATTACTATGGACTTTGTTAGTGGACTCCCTCGAACAGCGAGGAAGTTCGATTCAGTTTGGGTGGTGGTGGATAGGTTGACCAAGTCGGCTCACTTCATCCCAGTGTGTACTACTTATTCCTCAGAGCGGTTGGCAGAGATATTCATCCGTGAGATAGTGAGATTGCATGGACTTCCCATTTCAATTATATCAGACAGAGGTACCCAGTTCACTTCTCAGTTCTGGAGGACATTTCAGTGAGAGTTGGGGTCACAGGTAGAGCTGAGCACAACATCTCATCCATAGACGGATGGACAGTCTGAGCGTACTATTCAGATATTGGGGGACATGTTGCGTGCTTGTGTCATTGATTTCGGTGGTTCTTGGGCTGATTTCTTGCCTCTTACAGAGTTTGCTTATAATAATAGCTATCAATCCAGCATTCAGATGGCACCGTATGAAGCTTTATATAGGAGGCGGTGTAGGTCTCCGGTCGGTTGGTTTGAGCCCGGCGAGGCTAGGTTGTTGGGGACAGAGTTAGTCCAAGATGCCTTAGACAAGGTGAAGGTGATTCAGGAGAGACTTCGCACAGCTCAGTCGCGCCAGAAGAGATATACGGACCGGAAGGTCCGAGATGTGTCCTATTCAGTGGGTGAGAAGGTGTTGCTGAAGGTTTCGCCTACGAAGGGCGTTATGAGGTTTGGAAAGAAAGGAAAGTTGAGCCCAAGGTTCATTGGACCTTTTGAGGTGCTTAGGAAAGTTAGGGAGGTGGCCTATATGCTTGCTTTGCCACCCAGTTTGTCGGGAGTTCACCCGGTGTTCCATGTATCCATGCTCCGGAAGTATGTCGGAGACCCGTCTCATGTGTTAGACTTCAGCACGATACAGCTAGATGAGGACTTGACTTATGATGTGGAGCCAGTAGCCATTTTGGGTCGACAGGTTCGTAAGCTGAGATCCAAGGACATAGCTTCAGTGAAAGTGCAGTAGCTATTAGGCTACTTCTAGTACAACTCTGGGTACGCTCGAGGACGAGCGTTTGTTTAAGTTGGGGAGAATGTAACGACCCGGCCTGTCGTTATGGGAATTACTACCGCGTTACCTTGCATTTACATATTTTATGCTTTTATATCGGTATTAGAGTATATCGGGTGAGTTAGGAGTGATTCGGGTTGAAAATGAAGCAAATAGCATGTTTGAAGGAAGCTTGAATATGGGAAGTCAACCTAGAGTTGAATATTGAGTTAGAGTGCTCGGAACCGGATTCCGATGATTTGACTAGTTTCGGGAGATCATTTATGACTTAGGAGAGCAATCGGAATCGAATTCGGAGGTCCGGTGTAGTTTTAGGCTTGAATTGGCGAAGGTTGAATTTTGGCGGAAACCGGATGGTAGGTGATATTTTGATCCGGGGGTCGGAATGGAAATTCGACAATTTCTGTTGCTTCGTTATGTGATTTTGGATATGTCTGCAAATTTTCAGGTCATTCGGACATCGTTTGATCGGGTTTTGGATTGAATGTTTGTTTCGGAAGTTTCGAAGAGACTTAGGCTTGAATTCGTGTGTAAATGGTGATTTTGATGTTTAGGATGGTGTTTTTGTGATTGGAACAAGTCTGTATCATGTTTTGGAGTATGTTGGTGGTTTTTGTTGGGGTCCCGGGGGCCTCGGGATGTTTTCGGACCATCAACCGGCCATTTTGAACTTGGCAAAATATGCAGAAAATTGCAGGTTACTGCCCAGGCATTTAAGTCTTCGCGTTCGCGTGGCATGGGCCGCGTTTACGAAGGCCAGGCGGATCAAAGCATCGCGTTCGCGTAGACAAGGTAGGGTGAAGCTTCGCGTTCGCGTGACTGGGAGTCGCGATCGCGTAGAAGGAAAGGGGAGAGCTTCGCGTTCGCGTGGGAGTGTACGCATTCGCGTAGAAGAAGAACCCAGCGGCTGGGAGATTGTACATCGTGAACGCGTGGTGGAGCGTCTCGTTCGCGAAGGGTAAACTGGAGCTAAGCATCGCGAACGCGTGAAGACCATCGCGAACGCGTAGAACAAATTGGTCTGGCAGTGAAATTAAATTGCAGAACAGAGGGCTTACTGGTTCATTCACCCAAAACATAATTTTGAGCCCTAAAGAGAAGAAAACACGAGGAAAACACTGAGATATCATCGGGTATTCATCGGAGGTAAAATTCTTGACTCAAAAACATAATTTTATGGTAGAATTAACATCAATCTTCATGAATTTGGGTAGAAATTTTGAAGAATTGTGGCCGAGGTATTGAAAACGAGATTTTGAGTTTTGAAACGCCATTTGAACTCCGATTTCGATAAATTTTATATGCACGGACTCGTGGCGAGACGGGGATCGCGTTAGTACTTAATTTCAGAATTTTCCGAGCAGTGGACCCGGGGTCGGGTTTTTACCAACTTAGTGTATTTATGCGAATTTCATGTAAATTGAAATGGGTTATGATTTTTTGACCCGTATTTGATATAATTATTGTGGTTTGACTAGATTGTACGCACGAGGGAGCAAATTTCAAAGGAAAAGGCATCGCGGACGAGTCTACGACCGGCTAGAGGTGAGTAGTTTGTGTATATGGTAGCCTGAGGGTTCGAAACCCCGGCTTAGCACATTGTGACGCTAGTAGGGCGTGGCTCGCACACTGTGGCAGGTGCGGGATTGATTATGACTGGGGATTGAGACTTGGTCCATCCCGGATGTGAATAATATGCTATTAGTGTTGGAAATACATTGTATTTGATATATTTGTGGGCGGTAAGCCTTGTTTGGGGCCTTGTGCCGACCTGTAGCGTCCTTAGAGGATAATATTTATGTGATAGCTATATTTGCTTAATCACTGATCTCAGTCCTGGAAATTGAAATCACATTATTGATATGCTAAGTCACCAGCTTTTGCAAATTTAATAAAGTTAAAGTATTTTTCATAAATTATGAACTGGAAACTGGAATTAAGAAAAATGAATTGTTTTGTGACTTATCTGATTATTATGGACTGAGGATGGATCGGGCTGCACGCCGCAGCGGTTATTATGATATGAGGATCGGGCTGCACGCCGCATCGGTATTTGCGCTTGGGCTGTAGGAGCCCCTCCGGAGTCTGTACACACCCTAGTGAGCGCCGTCGACGTTAAATGGATCGGGCTACACGCCGTATCGGTTATGTGCATTGCATTGCATCTTTATTTGTTGAATTATTATGTGGTAGTTGTATTGTACTGTTGATGCTAGTTTGTAGGAGGATCGGACTGTAGTTTAGCTTCATATTGTGGTATTCTGTGGATTTCCTACTTTCAGCTGCTTTTATATATTTATTACTCACTGAGTACTTAGTACTCACCCCTACTCCCTTCACCTTTTGTGTGCAGACTCAGGTAATCAGGAGCAGTAGACATGCATTTCCAGCGGTTTTAGAGTCATACCGAGTTGCTGAGGTAGCTGCCGACGTTCGCAGAACCTGGCTTCTCCTCCTCTTTTCAGTTGCTATTATATATTCATACTTGAGTATTTCTATACAATATTCTCTATTTCTGTTGGGTTTTTTTGTTAGAGGCTCTAGACTTGTGACTCCAGATCTTTGGGAGTGTCAGTTGTTTTCGCACTTCTCAGTATTCTCATTATTATTATTATTGGAGTCCTTTGACTCATATATATTCTTCTTGGGATGTCCATTTGCGACTGATATTCGTTGTGATAAGTAATTGTTGGTCTGGCTGGCCTAGCTTAATTGTTGCGCGCCATCACGATCGGATTTGGGTCGTAACAAAAAAATACACCCAAACCTTTCGTGAGAAATCATCAATAAAAGTTAGAAGATACCTCTTTCCGCCCTTCGATAGAAGTTTAGAGGGACCCCATAAATCTGAATGGATGTAGTCTAGCACTCTTCTTGTCTTGTGTTTGCCAGTGCTGAAGCTAACCTTCTTCTGCTTCCCTAGAACGCAGTGCTCACAGAAGTCTAGTGTGTTGATCTTCTCACCTTCCAAAAGGATACGATTGCTCAGCATCTCCAGCCCACGTGCGCCCATATGACCCAGTCTCATGTGCCATAATCTTGCCTTATCATCATTAGATAACTGCACTGTAGATGCATTTGCAGAGCCAACAATGGTGCTTCCGGCCAATGTGTAAAGGCTGTTCTCCAGCTTGCCTTTCAGCATGACTAAAGAACCTTTAGTCACCTTCATAGTTCCTGCTTCGCTCATGTACCTGTAATATGACGGACCTGTATAATAGTCCTCACGACTCCATCATGGTAGCGAACTCGAACCCAGCCAATGCCAACTATTGCACAAGTTGCATTATTGCCCATTACTACGGTCCTCCACTTTTCTCAAAGCTGCTAAACCAGTCTTTTCGGAACGTCATATGCAGAGTACAAGCAGAGTCTAATACCCATTTGTTTCCATAATTACTATTATTACACGGTGTTGTTTGTACATAATCATTTTCAAAATTATGTACATGTTCAACTGTAGATGCACTCGCTTTTTCTTTGGACTTTGACATTGGGCAATCTCGTTCGAAGTACCCCTTCTTGCCACAACCCCAACACTCTGTATTCTTCTTGTTCACACGAGACTTTGATCTGTACTTTGATTTTCTTTTTCCCTGTTGGCTTGTCCGGCCTCTCATAAAGAGCCCACTTGCCTGGTCATCTCTGTCTCCTTCGATGTGTCTCCGAACATCACTAGAGTTAAGTGATTGCCGCACTTGATCAAGCTTGATAGGCTCTTTGCTATACATCATTGAATTCTCAATATCACGATATCCTAAAGTCAATGAAAATAGCAAAGCACATGCAAGCGTCTCCTCCTCCCTTTTAATTCCTGCAATCTGTAAGACCATGACAAGTTTATTGAACGCATCTAAATGATCTTGTAACGAAGTACCTAACCCCATCTTAAATGTGTGAAGACGCTGTTGTAACAACATCCTTGTTGTCACTGATCGGTCTTGGTATAGCCCTTCTAGCTTTTCCCATAACTGTTTGGCCGTCTCTTCGGTACCCGTACTCACTTCACAAAGCACGTTAGGTGCAAGGGATAGTTGGATTGCACTCAATGCATCCTCTTCAATCTTCTCCATGTCGGGAGCTGATGTATCCTTAGGATACTTTCCGTCAATAGCATGGATTGAACCTTCCCTTCGCAGTAACGCCATCATCTGGATCTTCCAGATGTTGAAGTTGTTGCGTCCATTGAATCTATCAATTTCAAACTTCATGGAACTCATCTTTGCTTGTTCTTCCTCCTTGGATCGTTATAGAATTATGTCGCTCTGATACCAATTGTTAGCGGAAACGTAAAAGAAAGAACACAAGATTTAACGTGGTTCGGATCAAAATAATCATACGTCCACCAGAGAACAATTGCCTTTCTATTATTTACAAAGAAATGGGAGATTTCCCAATTACACTTAAGAGAATTTCTCTCTTAACTCTGTACTCACAACAATATATTGTATTGTTTTTGGGATGATTTCTACAAATGAAAGAGTGCATCTATTAATAGGGGTAAAGACCTCCTCTTGATGTCATTGGTGACATCAAACTACCTCCTCTTGATGTCATGGGTGACATCAAAGGAGGAAGCTTCCTCCTAGCATTCATGCCAACTCTTTCCACCAACTCTTCCAATTGGCATGCCATTGTTGACTAAAACTAAACCAACATTTTCAGCATGTCATTGTTGACTAAAACATAAACCAACATTTTCACATGAAAAAGAGAAATTGTATAGCTTTATGATGTGCTTTTCTGGTGGTGTCTCAAGTCATTTGGTCTCTATGGCAGATGGCTATGGTTTACTGGGATAAATTGTCTCAAGTTCCTGAATTCTACCATTTTATCTCATTCTCTTCATGATAATGTTTTTTGTAGTGTGACTAAAACTTTTTAGTATCTATGTACTTGTTTGTACTCTCATGTTTGGCCGGATCATATAATTAGCTGGCCATTGGGGTCATTTCACTTGGTAATCTTAGTTCTTAGTGATTCAAAATCTTGTTGCAGAAATAAAATCTCCAGAAGACTGTCTATAAACCTTGAGCAGTTTCTCATGTTAAGTGTCTTTTCCACTTGGTGGATACGTACTCCTTGACATCATGCATAATTAAGGTTTTTATTTCCGGTCTTCTGCATGGTGATTTAGGAGTCTTTTTTAACTGAGTTAACTTTTACAGATTGTGCAAAAACTTCTCATCACTGTTGTTGCCGATGCTGATGTTACTGTTCGGCATTCAATTTTTTCTTCTCTGTATGCTGATGTAGGATCTGATGAGTTTCTGGCTCGGGCTAATAGTTTGACAGCTATATTTGCCACTTTAAATAACGAGGTATTTAATTCATGTGGTATGTAGTTATTAATGTCAATCTCTTCAACGTGTTGTAGTTGCCTGCTCAGATGACGCTTATATGCCTCGGTACATGGATAAAACAACTTAGCACATCATTTAACTCCCAAAATGGAAAAAGATAAAAAATGCAAAAATGGAAGGCAAAATGTACTGTCTCATGGTTATTTATATGTACTTATTCAGGAAAGGGAAGGGAGTAACGACTGTGCTCTTAAAAACTTATGGATAAACTAATGCTGGTTTTCTAAACTCAGCCGTTCATTTTGCACCACTGTTTATTGCAAGTTTTTCTTTTTGAAATGGTAACATTTTATTAAAACTTGAACTTAGCACAAAGATAGTGCTAATGTAAACAAACCCTAATTTATTTCAAGCTTTCTCACTCCAAAAACTTCCTTGTTTGCTTTCCAAAACAATCCTATATGTTAACTCTCCTCTTTCATTTGAGCTATGGGTAATCGAAATGGGAAGTATTCTAGTCGTGTACTTTACTATAGATATTTTTGTTAGAAGACGGATTTTGAATACTAGAAAGGAGTAGAATAAATGCTTTTGCTACTTAAGAAAGTATGTTCATTTGTTTTTTAGGTTTTAGCAATGACAGCAAAAGTCAACAAAGTTGACCGAATGAAGCTAACTGAAGCCCTTGTTTGGACTTTGGAAGTCATTATAGAGGTCTAGACTCTAGAGCATTCGCCATTTTCTCAAGGAATGCGGCATTGGGTGCCATTTGGCTCGCTTTCAATTTGAAAAAGATAAATTGTATTCTAGGCAATTTAATCGCTTGTGTAAGAAGCGGGGGATACATGGATCCTCTTTTTTAACTAGCTCTTTGTTACACAGAGAACCAAAAATTCAGATATTTAGGCTCGTTGTGTATGTGCAAATTTCAAGTAATTTTTGGCTAATAAGAGCTTAGAAGCATAAAACAAAGAGATTGGACATAAGAGGAAAATATACAAGAGCATAACTTTCATCCTTTGAAAAAGTCATGTCTGCTTTTGTTAATATTTAATACCTATTTTTAGTGTTGATACAGCGAAATGCCTCTTTATATGATTTATTAGGACCCGAAATACCTTGTTTTCTTCTCCAACATATATGTACTTTTACCATACTTATGTGCATAATTTCTTTTTCCAGCATTTTGAAGTCCGTGACTATGCAATTTCACTAGCTGGTAGACTATATGAAAAGAATCCAGCATATGTTCTTCCAGCACTTTGTTGCCATCTTATTCAACTCTTAATTTACCTAGAACGGAGGTATTCATATGGCCTTTGGTAATGGAAAGAGTCTCCTTCCTTTTTTATCTCTTTGAAGCTTGTTATGTTTACATCTCTTACCCTGTTAGCAGTGCAGATAATAAATGTAAAGAAGAGAGTGCAAAGTTATTGGGTTGCTTGATTCGCAATTGTGAACGATTAGTTCTTCCATACATTGCTCCCATACACAAGGTCCAACATTTATAATTATATGTACTGTGCCATCTTTCATCCATTTTTCTTTTGTAATTCCATTTATTTCAGGCTCTTGTTGCGACACTCTGTGAAGGCACATGAGTCAATGCGAATAGTGGCATTATTAGTGGAGTTCTAGTGACTGTTGGAGATCTTGCCAGAGTGGTATGATGTCTCTTCATACTGATCCCCCTTACCTAATCTCTCTCATGCAGCACAGTCTAGAGAAGCTTAGTGTGTTTCCTTTGTGTACTATTTCTTTCGTTGACTCTCTCATAGATGATTGGTGCATTGGATTGTGTCCCCCTTATGATAGTTAGTTATGGTAGCTACTGTTTGATATTATTGCATGTCATTTTATGTATAATTCTTATGTTTAGATAATTATTTACGTGATTTCTGCCGGAATTACTAATGCTCTTTTGTTTTTGTTTTTTGTTGTTGCTCTCCCTTTCCTTCTCTAAGCCGAGGGTCGATTGGAAACAGCCTCTCTTCCCTTTTCGGTAGGGGTAAGGCCTGTCTACATATTTCCCTCTTCAGACCACGCCTTGTGGGACTATACTGGTGTCACGACCCCAAACCCCGGTCGTGATGGCGCCCAATACATTGCTAGGCAAGCCCGACCATCTTATCCAATTAAACCAGCCAAGTATAATTAATACCGATTAATCGGCATGATTAGCCTGTTTTCATAACAAATCAAGAAGTGTAGAACTGAAATACAAGAACACAGTCCCAACCAAATCGTGGCGTCACAAGTCTGAGCCTCTACAAATGAGATCTACTACAAAATCAATTCTAACCAGAATGGAGACAACAAAATGATAAAAAGAAAGAGGCCAGGTACTACGGACGTTGGCAGCTACCTCGAAGTCTCCACAAAATGGGGATAATAAAGCAGTTGCGATAGCTCAACTGCCCTCCTGAACCTGTATATCCGCACAAAAAGTGCAGGAGAGTGGGGTGAGTATATTTCAACTCAGTGAGTAACAATAATAAACAATAACTGAAAATAAGAACTCCTGTACTATCACTAAACAGTTCTAAGGCAACCCCCACAGGTTAGTCATCACTATAATGAGTACTCTGATCTCCAGTCCACATCTATCTCATCTAGGTCCCACACTGACCACATCCTCGCTCGTACCACTACGGTATACAAGCCATCTCAATATATGGAGACATACACATTTGTCTATAACATATAAATATTTCAGTATATATATGAATATGAATAAGTATAATGTTGCGGCGCGCGGCCCGCTCCAATACATATACCGCTACGGCGCGCAACCCGCTCCAATACATATACCGCTGCGGCGCGCAGCCCGCTCCATTTAACGTCGACGGCACTCACCTGGGGGTGTATACAGACTTCGGAGGGGCTCCCTAGGCCCGAGCACTATAATACTGCGGCGTGCAGCACGATCCACACAAATATTACTCGCGGCGTGCGATCCGATCCAATATATATATGTATATATCTCTATATCGCTGCGGCGTGCGCCCGATCCCATAATATACACCGGTGCTCACCGAGAATGTGTGCAGGACTCGGACTCCGAAGGGCTCCTATAGCCCGAGCGCAATAATACTGCGCGGCGTGCGATCCGTCCCACATGTATATTACATGTATATTCTATGCGGCGTGCGGTCCGATCCAATATATATACCGCTGCGGCGTGCAACCCGATCCAATATAGGTATATATATATAATACCTCATAATGGGTCCTCGACCCTATCCCGATCAGTATATACTTGGCCTCTCAGGCCCAATATAATATATCACAGTGGGTCCTTGACCCTGTCTCAGTCAATATAGACTTGGCCTTTCGGGCCCAATATAACATCTCATAGTGGGTCCTTGACCCTATCTCATCTCAATCGGTATAGACTTGGCCTTTCAGTCCTGCTCAGCTAGAACAGGGAATTCCACCCTAGATAATCTATCTCAATGTACACATCTAGTACGAGCTCAAATTATGCTATACAACTAGAGCTACGGCTGAGTGTTTGTTTCCAACACGATATAAGGGTCACCTAGCTCTATAGGTTCCCTAATGCTCTACAGATCGGCACAAGGCCCCAAACATGGCTATCAGCCCAATTGCACAATTATAATTTTAGTATCATCGTTTATGTGTTCTTGTTCGATTATTTTGTGATTATTTGCCATATCTCTTGATTTTAAGTGTTCTCCATGTTTGAATATTTCTATCATTATGTTCTTGTGCTCAAATAAATTTAAGACTATTAATTTTTAATTTAGTTAAATAAGCATGTGTGGGGTAATTAAAAAGTCAATTGAATACTATGTTTCCAATTTGTACTTTATTTTTAGGTTTCGTGTACGTACTTACTAATTTGAGTGTTATACAAGAATGATTATTTTTTGTTGTTACTGTTTGTCCAAGAATTTTATATAAATAATTTTTAAGGCTTCTTTTGTTTTAATCATAATTTCCGTTAAATAACGTCATTTTAATCAGTTCATTAATTTGATAACAATAAAATAAAAGAGTGATAAATTTGAGATAGCGAGATGAATCACGAACTAATTCAAGGCTCGTACAATATAAAATAAAATGTCTTAAATCTATAAAATAAATGAAATCCTATAAATAGACTAGAAAATCTTTAGATGTACTTTAAATATTAGTCCAAGTGTTCACACCCGAACCTTGGATTGATATGATTAAGGAATAAAAGGGTCATATACGTATTCCCGCGTCTCGATACCTTTAAATTTAAAATAACTATGTTATAACCATGTGTACATTCTGTGTCACGACCCAAACCCCGGTCGTGAAGTCGCCCAACACATTGCTAGGCAAGCCCGACCATGTTATCCATCTTACCAGCCGATTATTATTTAATACTGATTAATTAACGTTAATAATTTGTTTTCATATCAAAACATTAAGTGCGGAAATAGAAACAAATAAAACACAGCCCCAATAATCTCGGTGTCACAAGTCTGAGCCGCTACATGTGAAGAATATCTAAGGACAAAATGATAGAGAGGGAGAGATCAGGTCTTGCGAACGTCGGCAGCTACCTCGAAGTCTCCTCGAAATAGTAATAATAAAGCAGTTGTGATAGCTCAACTGCCCTCCTGAACCTGTGGATCTGCACAAAAAGTGCAGGGGAGTGGGGTGAGTATATTTCAACTCAGTGAGTAATAATGTCACGACCTAGATTTTCCCCCAACATCGGGATCGTGATGGCGCCTACTCGTGATAGCTAGGCAAGCCACTTTATTCACACTATCCTGTTTCTAGCAATATTTCATACTCAATTTTTATTAACAAGAACCATAACATTAATTCAATAAAACGCGGAAGACGTTTATAAAAATAGAGATAAGCAGTTAATGGTAACACAATACTGAAATTCTCTACCCAAGACATAAAGTCACCAACTCATGAACTACTACTAAATGCTACACATAAAGGTTTGAAAGAAAATAACATAATTTGTTTGTCTCGGAACAAAGAGACTACACCTAATAACATAAATAATAGGAAGAGACGCCGGGCCTGCGGACGCCTGCAAGCTACCTCGGTCTCGATATGCTCAACTCCCCACTAGTACTCTACTACTGCTGCTCCTGCTCAAAACCTGAAACTGTGCAAAAATGCAAAGAAGTGTGGTATCATCACAATCCGACCCCATGTGCTGGTCAGTGCCTGGCCTATCCCGATGAAGTAGTGACAAGCCTAGGACCAGACAGCCACATAAACCTGTACAGTTCTATATATATGTACACCACAAGATAACGAGAAGTAATCAAGTAACAACTCAACAAGTAATATCACAGAGGAACTCAATAGTTAACAACAGTTATTAAATCAACAAGGAAACCAAAATACAATGGAAAACAGGTAATATCAAGTCAAGGAAATAGCAAATAGTTGCACGGCATCACCCTTCGTGCTTTTACTCTCATCCTCACCAAATAAGCAAATAAAGTGCACGGCATCACCCTTCGTGCTTTTACTCTCATCCTCACATCCATGGTACGGCATGATCCTTCGTACATGGTTCAATAACAAGGCACGGCATGATCCTTCGTGCATAATCAATAACATGGAACGGTATTAACCTTCGTGCATAATCAATAACAAGGCACAACATTAACCTTCGTGCATAATCAATAAATCAAGGCACGGCATCACCCTTCGTGCATTATCACTCTTCCTCACCCAAATAACAATCACCGTTAAGGGCAGAGAATGAAAATAATAAATCATGAACCGTCCCGGCAAGGGACACAATAATCATCACAACAAAATCCTGACAAGGCAAATCAATATCTCACTTCACAACAAGTCCCGACAAGGGAGAACAATAACAATTCTACAACCCGGTAAGGGTTCAACAATTTGTCTTTAAATATGTCTCACAACAAGTATTAACAACGACTCACGGTCATGTAAGACGCCAGTGTATGGATGCACGTCACCACAGCCCATACACCGCACTCGATCACATAGCACATAGCACATAATCTTATTCCCTCAAGCTAGGATAGAACAAACATTTACCTCTAGCCTTGAAGTCCAAATTACTCTTCAATTATAGCTTTTTCCCCGAATTTCAGCTTTCAACTAGCCCGAATCTAATCATAATTGATTCCATTGTATTAATAAATACTAATTAACTTGGTTTGAATGCTTAAAGATGGTTTTCTCAAAGTTTACCCCAAAATTTCCCAAAACACCCCCGGCCCACGTGGTCGGAACTCGGGGTTCGGACCAAAATCCGGTTACACATTCCCCCACGAGTTCAAATATATGATTTATTTCAAAATCGGACCTCAATTCGAGGTCCAATTGCCCAATTTATGAAATCCCTAGGTTCTACCCAAAATCATGAATTTCTACCATGAAAACCTTTGATTTCTATTGAAAAACATGTTTAATGTTGTTAGGAATTGAAAGAATTAAGTAAAAAGTGACTTACAATTGCTTTGAGTGAAATTGCTCTTGAATGGTCGTGTGTGGTGTGTGGGTTTTTGAAAGAATGAAAAATGAGCTTTAAAATTCGTTTAAGTATAAAATTGCACATCTGCGGATATCGCAATTGCGAACATTTGTTCGCAATTGCGAACACTACAGGGATGGGGACTGTCATGGTCGCATTTGCGACATAATGTTCGTATTTGCGAACATGCTAGGCTTCTGGGTTTCTCGCATTTGCGAAGCCAGGCGAAATACAGAAGGCCTCGCATTTGCGAGGTTTAGTTCGCATTTGCGAACAGCTGCCCAACCCTGCCATCTTCGCATTTGCGAACCAAGGCCAGCTTGGGACTTCTCGCAATTGCGAGAAAATCTTCGCATTTGCGAAGGCAACAGCTGGGTGAAAAACCAGTTGTGTTAAAATTCAGAAGTTGAACCAACGGCCTATTAAATCTTTACCCGAGCCCCCCGGGCTCCAAACCAAACATGTACACAACATCAAAAACACATTACAAACTTGTTCGTGTGATCACATCGCCAATATAACATCGCTTTCATCAAATCAAGCCTCAAGTTCATGATTTTCATACTTTTGGTTTTCAAAACTTTCAAAGTTGGAACTCAAGGTCCAAAACATATCAAACGACATCCAAATGTCACCAAAGTTTGCAGAAAGCACATATATAATATTTAAGACTTGTACCGAGCGTCGGAACCAAAATACGAGCTCGATACCAAGGTCATTTAATTCTTTTTCCTTTAATAATTACAGCAAAAACAATTTCACAGAAAAATCCATAACTTAGGCTCTAGGCCTCAGAATTCGACTCCGGACGCATGTCCGAGTCCCATATTTTCCTACGAACCTTCTGGGACCATCCGATCTCGGGTCCGGGTCCGTTTACCCAAAATGTTGACCGAAGTCAACTATATCAATATTAATATCATTTTTCTTCAAATTTCTCATAGAATTCATATATTCTATCACAAAAATCTTTCCGGCTACATGCCCGAATCGTGCATGTAAATCGAGGCAACATAGAATGAGGTTTTCAAGGCCTCAAAAGTGCGGAACAAGTGAGGAAAATAAGTGATGACCCTTTGGGTCGTCACATCCTCCACCTCTAAAACAATCGTTCGTCCTCGAACGGACAAGAGAAGGAAGTACCTGAGTCGGGGAACAAATGTGGGTAGCGGCTCCGCATATCAGACTCGGACTCCCAGGTCGATGCCTCAGGAGGCTGACCTCTCCACTGAACACGCACAGAAGGATAACTTTTCGACCTCAACTATCGAACCTGCCGGTCTAGAATGGCCACCGGCTCCTCCTCGTAGGATAGATCATTGTCCAATTAGACAGTACTGAATTATAACACATGTGTGGGATCGCCGTGGTATCTCCGAAGCATAGATACGTGAAAAACTAGATGCACGGCTCATAAACTAGGCGGCAGAGCTAGTCTGTAAGCTACCCCTCCCACTCGGTCTAGAATCTCAAATGGACCAATATACCTAGGGCTGAGCTTGACCTTCTTCCCGAACCTCATCACGCCCTTCATAGGCGACACACGGAGCAATACTCGCTCACCAACCATGAAATCTACATCTCGAACCTTACGATCCGCATAAGTCTTCTGTTTTGACTGAGCTGAACGCAATCTCTCCTGGATAGTCTTGACCTTATCCAAGGCTTGCTAAACTAAGTCTGTACCCAACAACCGAGCCTCTCCCGGCTCAGACCCATCCAACTGGAGATCGACATCGCCTACCATACAATGCCTCATACTGGGCCATCTGGATGCTAGACTGGTAGCTGTTATTGTAGAAGAACTCTGCTAATGGCAGAAACTGGTCCCACGAGTCTCCGAAATCAATGACACAGGCTCGAAGCATGTCCTCTAAGATCTGTATAGTCCTCTCGGACTGACCATCCGTCTGAGGGTGAAAAGCTGTACTCAGCTGAACCTGGGTGCCTAACTCCTGCTGGACCGCTCTCCGGAATCGCGAGGTAAACTGCGTACCCCAATCATAGATAATAGATACCGGCACCCCATGAAGTCGAACAATCTCTCTGATGTAAATCTCTGCTAACCTCTCCGATGAGTAGGAGACAGATACTGGAATGAAGTGTGTTGACTTGGTCAGCCTATCAACAATGACCCAAATAGCATCAAATTTCCTCCGAGTCATGGGAAGTCCAGTAATGAAGTCCATAGTGATCCTCTCCCATTTCCACTTGGGAATTTCGATTCTCTAGAATACACCACCAGGCCTCTGGTGCTCATATTTCACCTGCTGACAATTTAGACACCGAGCGACATACGCAACGATATCTTTCTTCATCCTGCACCACCAATAGTGCTGCCGTAAGTCCTGGTACATCTTCGCGGCGCCCGGGTGAATAGAATACCGCAAACTGTGGGCCTCCGCTAAGATCAACTCTCGAATCCCTTCAACATTGGGCACACAAACTCGACCCTGCAATCTCAATACCCCATCATCATCTAGATTTACCTTCGTGGCACCTCCCCGCTGTACTGTATCTCTCAAGTCACGCAAATGAGGATCATCAAATTGCCTCTCACGGATACGCTCTACTAGAGAAGAACGAGCAACCGTGCAGGCTAACACCCTGCTAGGTTCAAAAATTTCTAATCTCACGAACCGGTTGGCTAAGGCCTGGACATCTAGAGCAAATGGTCTCTGACTGACCGGAATGAATGCAAGCCTACCCATACTGGCAGACTTTCTACTCAATGCATCGGCCACCACATTGGCCTTACCTGGGTGATATAGGATAGTAACATCATAGTCTTTCAGCAA
>JASVEL010008505.1:0-110408 GCA_032618575.1 Nicotiana noctiflora
GATAAAGTTAAACTAGATCTAATTTCTAAAGTCATTAAAATTGGTAAGTTGTTCTTATCTTTTCATGAATGTTATAGTTATTAACTTTGATCCAAACTATTTTGGAAGGAGTGTGATTTTCTATATTTTGTGATATAAGCAATATCAAGCAAAGTAGGTTGTCATATTTTTTCAAAGTAGGTTGTCATAATTATTATTATTATTATTATTTTTTGCTTAACCAGTTATTTATATAAGTCAAAAAGATCAAATATTTCAAATTGAAACCCGAAATGGATCAAGCCGGTTAAATAACTACCTCTGTTGGAACCATATAAATATCAATATATTTATGTTCGAAAATATTCCGGCACCCACAACCTCTAAATCCTGGACCTGTCTCTGACTCCACATATCACTTTCTCGTACGATGATTAAATATGACCATATTTTATCCTATACAAAGACACATAAATTGAAAACGAGCGACATAATGCGAAAGTTTTCTGATAATATTTGAAATAGAAGAGAACACCCAATGATATTAAATTCAAAGGTTCATGAGCATTAGCAAACAAGAAGGCTAAGAAATACAAAGAGAACACCCAATGAAGAAAAATGACTAAAACATCAATCTTTAGCGTCTTCGCGCGGCAGTTTCTCGCTGTGCATTGAAGAAAACAGCAGCAACAGGTTGGCCAAGATCATTTTCTTCAGCAAAATTTCTAGTGTTGAAGTGATCCCTTGAAGTAGGAGGGCTAACTGATTGTCTTCGTTTTTGCTTGAAAAGTACAAATACAAACCTATGGATTCCAATATTTGGCCTTGGAATCTCATAGCTAACCAATTCTCTTCCTGATTTTAGTATAAAGATTAAACATATCACAAGTTAATAATCAACCTAAGAATGAGTAATAACAAAGGGTTGTATAACTCTAGCAGGAAATATTAATAGACAATATTAAAGGGCAGCGCCTAAAGGATGCTTTGGTGTAACCGGTAAAGTTGTTATCATGTGATCAGGAGGTTATGGGTTTGGAAGTGGAAACAACCTCTTGTAGAAATACAAGGTAAGATTTCATACAATAAACCTTTATGGTCCGACTCTTTTCTAGACTCGGTGCATGGCCGAAGCATAATGCACCGAGCTGCAACCTCTTTTTTAGTATTAAAAAGGCAGCGCGATGCAAAAGTCACCTCATGTTCATGTAGGGTCCGAAAAGGGCCGCACCCAAAAAAATATGATCTAGACAGATGCAGACATTAGCACAGCTCGAAGATAATATTATATAAAGAATTATCAATTGTTCTTGCAAGTTCTCTAAATTTTTGGCATGTAAAATTCTAATAAGATTTAAAAGGTCCGAGCAAAAATTAGGTTAAAGTAAACGAGGTAGAATAACCTTTATTATATCCACTTTAATACCTTCACTTACTATGATTTCACGTTTACGAAATGTTACCTCTGGAGATTAATGTAGAACATCACCAGAGCATCTCAAGTGACTTCTCATTTTATCATTTACAATGTGCTACTTACACCTTCTACCAAATGTAATAATTTCTTAATTTTGTTTAATCTCATATGACTACACACATTTATCTTGGGACGTGTTTGTCCATAAATTCTTTTTCTTTTCTTTTTTCAATTTCTTTTCAAAATAATATTTGATTATACATTGGACTGAAGTTTTGGAAACTTTCTTGAGGATCAGTTTCCAAAAAAATCACTTTTCATGTAAAAGTTTATTTCCATCATAATACTGTATTATTTTTCAAGTTAAATGGAGGCCAAAACACAACTTTAAATTCTAAATACTCTTTTCCCAACTTAAGTCAAAAAACTACTTTTACTTTTTCCAAAAAACTATATTTTCTTATGTCCAAACGCTTACTTAGTATCTGCATTATTCGACTTTGGTAGCCCAACATTCACTACTATTTAACACTGTTGATCTTACAATTATATTCTATATAAATATTAGCAGGTCAAAATAAGTACCTAGTAAACAAAAAAAAATTCTTTTATCTTCTTCACATGTGCTTGTAATTTTGCAGAAGATACTGAGAACTTACCAAAAGTAGCATCAGTGGTACCTGGAATGTCAGTTACAATCCTGTCAAACAATTTTATTTTGTCAACGAGATATTATACATAAGGATAGTTCCAATTAATCTTGATCTTCTCATATTTGCACATTTAATTTCTACATATTTTTCACATTTTCTACTTTTTTTCATTGAGTTTAGGGTATATAGACAGACCTCTTTATAATAACATCGTTATATAACAATTTTTTTATATACTGACACTTTATTATCTTTATTATTACTAAAAAAATTTGAAACAAATAAGACTATATTATAACGAGATTTGACTGTACCAGTGGAGATGCTCTCGTAGATAAGGATCACTAGGACCGGGAACATCAGGGTCTGTCATTACCTACATATTAAAAAATAATAGTATATGTTTTATGTGCTGATAATGGGAAAAATAACAATCAAGTCACTTCAAAGGAAATAACATGTACATTATAGACCGGAAAACTAAATTAATTTTAATAAGTAACATGGTATAACAGGTTCAGAATTCTTTTGATTTTTCGCTTGGTGTCTGGCAGACGCTTTGAGATTTACTAATTCGGATTCGTGCCTGAATAATTTGGGAGTTAAATCCCTCCCTTCAAAAGACGGCTATATTCTAAGTCTTAGCTCAAACCCAAAATCTCCGATTAAAGATAAAGGGATACTTATCACCCATGACAACCTTTGGTGGTTAAGGATGGAGGGATACTTACCTTTAATTAAGGAGGTCACGAGTTCTAGTCGTAGAAACAGTCTCTTGCATAAATGAGGGGTAAGGCTACATACAATAAGCCCTTATGGTCCGGCCCACAGGTGAAGCCATATATTTTATCACGGGTGTTCAAATTTGAAATAAGTGAAAAAACATCTCCTTAAAGGGTGTTTAGAATATGTTATATACCTCTAAAACCTAATATTTTACCTAGATACACTGTATAATTTTTTGACGAAGGGTGGTCAATTCACCAGCCTTTAAGACATGTGGCTTCGCTCATGGTTTGACCCTTCCCCAAACACCGTGCATAACGGGAGTCTAGTGCACTAGGCTGTTTTTTTTTTTTAATAAAGAAATAATGAGAACTCGATGATCTTGGAAATTAAGTAGAAATCAAGAAAAAATACCAGTGTGAAGAAAGTTCTCAAATCTCCTCCTTGAACTTCAACCTTAGGTCTAGCAGTGACAACAGAAGGAAAGAGTTCATGGCCATTGCACACTAAGTTGTTGTTATAAGTAATTGTCATTTTCACTATAGGACTAAATGAATCAAGAACATCTCCAACTACTCTCCCAACAATTAAAGGCTCCAAACTTCTTGCCATAATTGAGAAAATTAGAAAGTGATAGAAATAAGAAAAAAAAGAGAAATTTTCTAAGACTTAAGAATGGTTTGTATTGGATACTTGATCAGAGGGACACCTTATATATATTTATATATGTACTAAGTTATAGCTATAATGGTAAAGGAGAATAAAAGAAAGTATAAAACATAGGACCTTAGGAAACTCTAAAGTATTAGAATTCTTAGTTGTTTCAGGTCCTACCCCCCTAACCCATCCCCCAAATCACCCCACCCCAACTAAAAAAATTATAACAAAAAATTTTTCACTAATTAATGTCTTAGTCATAAAATACTGGAATATGAGATATTTTCACCGTTTCATATTATGTGACCATATTTGATGGGATACAAATTAAGGTATTAAATGTAGTAGTAATAATGAAAGAGATCATTAAAGTTGTGACTAGAAAGAGAACAAGCATAACCTCAAAATTGAAGTGAGAATAACCTAATGTATTCAAATTCTTGAAGTGTATAAAATGGTGTCGACATAGATCAGTAAATACATTTGGTTAATGTTACTTGGTTATGAATACATCCACTGTCTTTATATTAAATTTATATGGCACTCTTTTTTTTTTGTATGTTTTTAAAAAGTACATAATTTTTATATATTTTAAACTTCTTTCATTAGTTATTTCGGAATTAGTTATTCCATCCTTCAATAGGGCATGAAAAAAATTACAATTTTGAGATAACTAATCTCAGAATTAGTTATACCACAATTTTATCCTAACTAACCGTAAAATAAACTCGTCTCAAATTTAATCGCAGGATTAATTATCTTTTATTTCTCGTACTAAGAGAGATAAAATAAAACTTTGAAATCACAGTAGAGGATTTTTTTTTCTTGAACCTCATCATTGGGTTTTTTCCCTTTTTTTTTTATGTCAAATTGGGTGCTTTCTCTTCTAGTTCATCCCTCTAGAGGGGCACATGTACTAAATGACTTGTAAATTTGACAATTGTAAGTACCTAGAAAACCAACTTTTATAAGTTCCTTAAGAAATTGGATGCTTATGTTTTGTGACAAAAGTAGTAAATCCTTAAATCTGAGTACCATAAAAATCCAAAAAAGCAAATAGGGATGTGTATTTTATTATATCATCTCAGTATCCTTTGACACCTGAATGGATTCTAGGGATTGATTCTTGATTGGTTATAGAGCTTAAAATAATATACTAGGCAATGCCTTTTCTTCTCTCCCATATTTAAATGTCAGATGAAATCCCTAAAATTAGCTTTTGGCATGTTGTCCCAACCATTCAAGTTGTCACATTAAAAAAAAAAAAATTAACTTATCGGAAACGTTTTTTTATATGAGGGCATATCGGAAACTGTCTTTCCATGTTCATAGTGTAGAGGTAAGGTTTGTGTACACATTACCCTCCACAGACCCCACTTGTGAATTCCACTAGGTCTGTTGCTGTAAATGCCTTATCGGAAATAATATTACTACCTCACACAAGGTAGGGATAAAGTCTGCATGCACCATCCCTCCTCACATGGGAATCAGAGCAAGCGCTCTCTACCTTCTTAATCTGTGACAGACCAACTGAAGTGTGATTTAAACATCTCGTTTACCTTCATAAATTCAGCTTATGTGATCATATTTTCTTAGTAACCTGTTCCCAGAGAATGATTCATTTCTCAATATGAAAATAATTTAATTTTAAATTACCATTTTATCCTTAATAATAAATTTTTATAGCTACATGAATATTATGACATGTTTATGATCACATCTTAAAAATATACTTTTCTTTCTTAAATTAGATATCTAATCAATTAGGTTCACGTAAATTAACACAGAGGAGTAAATAATATATGACTAAGAACACTTCAATCTAGGGTTTCTACTTAAAGACATTAGGAATCCCTTGCTTTTTCATTTAGAGTAATGAGTTTTGTCTTATTAGTGTAGAACCTTTCCCAAATTACTTGTAAAATTAACATAAAAATTGTCACTAATTTGGAAAAGATTCATTTTTTTAAAGTAAGATTCTTATCATTAAAGTATGGGCACACTGCTCTGAGAATAATTAAAGGGAATTCCACCATATATATAAATGAGATGACAAGTCATTTCGAAATGTAAAGATGATTTGCCCATAATTTTTGTTTTAGAAATTGCTTAGGTAGTGGTATTTCCATAATTAGAAACCAAAGTACACTGTTAATTATCCTATCATGCAGATCATGTCAATGCACTTCAAAAGCCAACTAAGTTTTTTCTTCACCTCTTTTCCCATTTAAACAATATATAATTTAAAACCGCCTGTATTAAAAGGGCCTCTTTATTATATTCTTGCACCTAGAACAGTTTTAAAGATCAAGCTTTCTTAAATTAATGTAATGTCATTTTAATAAGAATCTACTTCAACGTTTTAAGAGAAAAAATAGTCACCACTTATAGGCAGATTTTGGATTTGTAAAATATGATACACTATTAAAAAAGAAGAAAAAATAATACTTCCTCTACACATTTGACTTATTGAAAGTAGATTTGACTAAACTTTGAAGCTAAATTTGTCACGACCCAATTCCTTCTATAGGCCGTGATGGCGCTCAACATTGCCGCTAGACAAGCCTGCAGTGAACTAACTCTATGATCCTTTCTTTTAAAGATTTGAAATAGTTGATTTTTAGTTTATGCATAAATAAGAAGTAAGAATTTAATAAAAATGAGAGATCAAGATTTTAAAAGCAGTGATATAAATAAGATAACCCAAAAATTATCAAGTGTCTACTACCTTAAACATCTACGATCTGGTGTCACAAGTGTATGAGCAACTAGTAGAATATACAAAATTATACTACACTACTGTGTAAAGTGAAACAGGCAGAAAATATATGCAAAAGAAAAACTTCGGCTGCTATAGAACGGGTTCAAAAGGTAGATCACTGTAATGTCTCGCAATAGTAGTGAAGGATGCACGCCGAACTGATATCCTGATGCACCAGGCTCAGATCCTGCATATTTAGTGCAGAAGTGTAGTGTGAGTACAAAAATAACATGTACACAGTAAGTATCCAGTTAACCTCAAAGAAGTAGTGACAAGGGGTCGACTCTGACACTTACTATGGGCTAACAATAAAATGTCAAAATTATAACTAAATATGGAATACATAAAGATAGCTAAAAGCTCAACAACCGGAAATAATAGACAATCCTTTCACCAATAGTAAATCTCAAATTTATTTTCATTATTTAATAATTTTTATCTCAAGACAATGAAGAATATTGATTGTAATTGGTTCCAAAGATTTATTACACATAATTTATGCCAAGGTTTTACGGCCCAATCCAACATAAAATATTTAAATTATGCATTGTCGAGGGTCGAACAGAACAAACTATAGATACATCTATCTGTTGCCGAGGCGTTCAGCCCGCTCCACGAAAGAGAAAATACTTTGTAACAACCGACTCAAGATTTAATAAGAGGCTAATATTTAAAGAAATACCTATTTGAAATAGCAGTCAAGTGACCCGTTCAAGAATTCAAGTAAGTGAAATTTAAACTTTTACAATTCCTTTATCAAGTTCCAACATCATTTAAGCAATTAAGTTAACAAGTAAGATGCACATATCGTAAGTATAACATGTTATGTGTCCTAGACTATCAAGACATAAATATAATTAGTAGCGATGTGCAAACTCTCATCACCTCGTGCGTACGTAGACCCCATTCGTTAGTGTAGGAAGGCCAACCGAGCAAAGCTATTTTTTTTGTCGTGCCCTGAAGTGAAATTTTATCGTATGTTAGTTAGAAAGGTTCGCGAACGGTGAAAGGCATAGTAGGTAAAAAGGATATTGGTTGCTTTACTTCCTTACCTCGGATAGGTTGAAAAAGTTTCTAAGAAGAAAAGTTCCCTCGATCACCCTCCCTTGAACCTGAACTGGTCGAGAGAGATGAACCAGTATCACACAAATAGAAACACATATTAATTGGTTCACGTATGAGGTTAATTTTCTCTTACAAGGTTAGAAAATAGACTTACCTCGTCTCAAAGCTTACTTTCTGGCCTCAAATTCACTCTAAAGCCTCAACTCGGTGCCGAACAATCCAAAACTAATCAAATGATATATAAACTACTTGTCACGACCCCAAATCCGGTCGTGATGGCGCCCAGCACACTGCTAGGCCAGCCTGACCAATTAACAACAATCACGGAGCCATAAGCTCATTTTATCCAATTTGAGCATACGGAAATAATTCAACAGTGATAGATACATATTAAAAACAGGGAACCAAGTCCCAACACGTGCCAACTCCCTTAGACCGAAGGGTCAAGAGTCATGAGCCTCTATAGAGTATACAAAGTGTAAATAGTGAACATAACTGTGCACAAGTGTGGGATGATTAGAACAAAATACAGACAAACTGGAGAATCAGGTCCTGCGAACGCTGGCAGCTACCTCGACTGTCCAAAAGCACTCCCGAGCCGCAATAGGATCAGCTCCACTGTGATGTACCTGGATCTGCACACAAGGTGCAGGAGTCGGGTGTGAGTACTTCCAACTCAGCAGTAATAAAAGTAAATAATGCTGAAGGGAAGAAAACCACGCAAGGCACTATCTCATGCTACATAATACTGAACTATCTTTTTATTCCTTTCCAGCATATGTGAGTAGATTATTAAGAAATCTCAATTTTTAGCTTCTTTCTTTCACGATAACATACCAATACCTGGATACAATCTCAAGCAGTGCAAGTCCGCACTCAAATCAGCCCCTCGGGCTCAGCACTCCTTATCAATTTACACCAGGAGATCTGGTCAATAAGGCAACTAATGCATGTGTTCCAGTAATGTATGAGTGCTGAATGTTATGCCACGTAGTACACGCAAACCAATGTATGTATGCCATGCAATTCATATGACCGCTACGGCGTGTAGCCCGATCCAATTTGGATACCCGTGCTCACTGTGGGGGTTCAGACTCCGGAGGGGCTCCTACAGCCCAAGCATAATATTAATCTCACACCTGTTGCGGCGCGCAGCCCGATCCGTATACCACTGCGGCGTGCAGTCCGATCCATGCATGTGTATGCATATGCTCACATGAAATGTCATGCCCTAACATACGGCCCTCGGCCCAATCAGTCTAACAAATAATCAAGAAAGCCCTACGGGCAACAATATCATGTTAGTCACAGCTAAAAATGTTATTATGATCTTGTTCAAGTTTTTCATGACCTTATAAAAATGCTGAATAGCAAAATATCATTTTAAACCTTAAATTTAGAAGAAAATATGCACAGTGTTATCAAAACAATGATACCAATCCCTGAAGGATTCAAATAATTGGCACGAAGCCCAAACATGATAATTAGTCCAATTCATTTCAACAATTAGGTGTTATTATTTATTACGCGGGACGGACCAAGTCACGATCCCCAATGGTGCTCTACCCCACGCCCGTTATCCGGCGTGCAAGTCACCTCAACACAACACTAAGATGTGCAAGTCCGGGGTTTACTAACCCTCAGGACATCATTTACAAGAATTACCCACCTTGAACGGACGAAAACTCATGCCCGCGACGCCTTAGCTCCTCGAACCGGCATCCACGCACGTCAAAACAAGTCAAAATCAGTAAAATATATCAAAATAGGCTAATGGAACATAACCCAATCGAAAGAACTCGAAAAATATCAAAAATCACGAAATTTGGCAAAACCCGAGCCCCGGGCCCACATCTCGAAAAATTTCGAAACTCATATTTTCGGAATCTTCGTCTCTCTACGAGTCCGTCCATGCCAAGAACTCCCAAATCGGACCACAAAAGGCCCTTCAAATCCTAAATTTTCGTTTTTGAAAAGTTTATAAATTTTCTCCGATTTCTTCCATTTGATTCACTAATACTTGATGAAAATAACCATGGAATCATTAAATATAATCACTTTTGGATAGAGAACACTTACCCCCATCCATATGGCGAACATCGCTTCAATCCGAGCTCCATAGCTCCAAAAATGAAGAAACATCTCGGAATGCCCCAAATTAAATTTCCAGCGATTTTCGCATATGCGGTTACTGTTCACCGCAGGTGCGATTTCACTGTTCATCGCTTCTGTGGAACTGTTCATCGCAGAAGCGGAAACCACTGTTCACCCGCTTCTGCGGGTACTGTTCATCGCAGAAGCGAAAATACCAGATTTGCCCCAGAAAATTGCAGCAACTTTTTATTTCACTAAAAATGCTATAACTCAATCATACGAACTCAGAATTAGACGATTCTTTTTCCTATGACTCCGTAATTTTGATACGGATCCAGTGGTTCAAACAAAACTGAATTTGAATCTCATTTGCTAAGTGCAACATCAAGTTTGCTCGTTAAACAATTAACTCATGTTTCGCCTCAAAAACCCAATCGCGACTTGATGAAATTAAACCAAAATTTCCGGATCAGTCTTACAATTCATTATTTAAATTCTCAAAGTCTCGAAATCAAATTTGGATCTCTAGAAGTAAAAATAGACCTTTGGATCATTATATTTATGCTCAAAACGGAAAAACTCTTCCAAAAATGACCCGTTGGGCATCCGAATTTACCCCGAAGCCTCCGGGACCTCAACCAAAAGTACTAACACCTCTTATAACATCATTCAAACTTGTTCCAATCATCAAAACTCTATCGTTAACATCAAAATCGTCCTTTTTCAACAAATTCAAGCTTAAGTTTAACTTTAATTTCAAAAATTCACATTCGATCAAAAACCCGACCAAACGATGTCCGAATAACTTGAAAATTTGCAGGCATATCCAAAACCACTTAACGGAGCTACTGCAACTATCAGAATTCCATTCCGACTCTCGGGGTCAAAATCTCACCTATCGATCGGATTTCGCCAAAATTCAACCTTAGCCAATTCAAGCCTATTTCTACACCGGATCTCCAAATTCAATTCCGATTGCTCTCCTAAGTCATAAATGATCCCTCGAAACTAGTCGAATCATCAGAATCCGATTCCGAGCACTCTAACTCGATAGTCAACTCTAGGTTGATTTTCCATATTCAAACTTCCTTCAAACATGCTATTTGCTTCATTTTTAATTCAATTCACTCCTAACTCACCCGATAGGTTCTAACACTGATATAGAAGCATAAAATATGTTAATGCAAGGTAACGGGGTGGAAATTTCCGTAACGACGGGCTGGGTCGTTACATAATCAATACGTGTTCAAAAGTTCATATTCCAACTATTAATGTGATTACCCAACCCCAAATGTCGGATTCCTAAAATTCACCCTAACCCGCGTGCCCCGATTTAAAATTTTGAAGAAAGTTATTACTCATTACCTCATGAACTCAAATATATGATTTTCATTAAGTTCCATAAAACAACTAGAGTGTAAATTACATTTTTAAAAATCAATGTTTGTCATCTCACCCATATATCCCACAAATTTATATGTTAAAATCGACCCATAATCTGCGTATTAAATTCACATTAGGCGAAAATTACTTACCCTCAATAGCTAGGTCAAAATCTGTCATGACCCTAGTTCACCAATCGTGAACCTGTCATGACTGCACCCAGTCATCGCAACTAGGTAAGCCTAACACAATGCAGAATATACAACTCTTATGAACAATAGTTAAGATAACAGCGGAATGACATAAAAGAAATGTAATAGGTGCCGCTCAGCACATACACTTTACCAAATACCAGTAAACACAACCACCAAGACTCAGAAACTCGCGGGCAGCACGGACTAAGAGAGTACAATTGTGGCTCTATACATCAAGAGTTTCTATACAATCGAAATAAAGGAATAAATGACATCACTACGAAGAATAGAAGAAGACCCTCCGGATCCGCGGACGTAGCAGATTCATACCTCGAGTCTCCTGAAAATGCTCCTAAGTCACCGGTAGTGCGTCTGATTGGATTGACCTGGATCTGCACAACAAAAATTTGCAGAAGAGTAGCATGAGTACACCACGACGGTACTGAGTAAGTGCCAAGCCTAACCTCGATGGAGTAGTGACGAGGAAGGTCAGGGCCCTACCGAGAATAATAGAAATAGTGATAATAATATCGAACAGTGTAAGATAGGAACAAATCCAAAATAACAACAAAATGAGATAAAACTACCGGTCATCTACAATTAATCTAACAAAGAGAAGTCTACATAACAAGTACAAATCAACAATCCAGGATATCCGGGAATTGAACCCGTAGTCCTTTTATACTCAGCAACTCAGGATCTCCCGGAATCGAACCCGCAGTTCATATATCAGTATCACAAGATCTCCGGGAATTGAACCCGCAATCATTTATATCAGTATCACAGGATCTCCGGAATTGAACCCGCAGTTCTTTATATCAGTATCACAGGATCTCCGGAAATTGATCCCGCAGTCCTTTATATCCGTATCACAGGATCTCCGAAAATTGAACCGGCAGTCCTTTATATCTGTATCACAGGATCTCCGGGAATTGAACCCTCAGTCCTTTTTATCAGAATCACAGGATCTACGGGAATTGAACCCGCAGTCCTTTATATCAGAATCACAGGATCTCCGGGAATTGAACCCGCAGTCCTTTACCTCAGTAGCACCTGATCTCCGGGAATTGAACACGTAGTCCACATAACACAAACACAGTGAATAAGAGAAAAACACAGATAAATATGAAGTACACTACTACAATTAACAATTAATCATGTCTCAACATGTTCCAGGGAATTCAATTAAGACAATTGGACATTTGGGGAGTTAATCCTATTTAATCATGCTTCCCTAGCTAACACATGATAAATCTTTCAAATTAAACTAATTAAATAACAGAGATAACACAGACTGAGCAATTCAAGTAAAGTGGTTTTTCAACAATTTGCGCAAGTACGCTGATACGCTCAAATTACACTTTGATAATTAGTGTAAGGCGGTCGGTATCAAATATAGCAACCCAACGAGGTTGGGGTCGAATCCCACAGGGAATAGGCGTGAAACGGTTACTGGAGTTAGTGTGTTACCCGACTAGGATCTTAAATTTATTCCGTTAATAGTAACATAAAAATGTAGTAAGAGTAGCAAGAGTATGAGAGAGAGTTGTTTTAGAACAATAACTAATTTGAATGCTTGATGTAGTAATTAATAGGGTTAATTAAACCAAGGTTGTGTTCCCATAAATGTAGTGTAATGCTATCGGTGTTAATATGATATATGTCTAATGGTTGGTTATTGATATGCAATTGATGTCTATGCAACTACCAATATTTTCCAATACTTGAATAGTGTTTCCTCTCTTGCTTTTCCCCAAAAGTCAAAGAGTCACAATTTATAACAATCAATAGATGCCAAATAAAACCCACTTATCCCTAAGCAATTCTATTAAACGAGGAGTAAGGCCTCGAGTCTTTGTTATTTACTTCTTCCAAAATCTAACTCGCTTTCCCAGGCAAAGTAAGATTTAAATGGCATTTGTTAATGTTTGCAACCACCAACAATAAATAAAGAATGAGAAGTAAAGAAATATCAACCAACCATTATGCATATATTTAATGTTAAACACCCATTTACATAACACCCATTTAGGGTCCACAACCTTAGTATTTATGTTTAGCCACACATGCTAAAATACAAAATACAATGTGTAATAAATGTCATAAATTCTTACAAACTAAGAGAATCTTCAACCAAAAGCTTCCAAAAAGATGAAGTATTAAAGTCTTGGAGTGTAGTGTAAAGTCTGGACAAGATGTTCCCACACAAGATTCTAAAAACTATTTATAGAAGGACCAAATTTGGACAAAAATCGGACAAGTTTACCACTCCAGGTCAGCTTTGCAGCCACAGATCTGTCGCATAATAGATCTGCGGTCCGCATATTGAGTGGCAGCGTCATAGATTAAAAACCCTAGCTGCCAGTTCTTCCGTCGGATTACCATTCTGTGTTCCACATAGTGATTGTGCGACCGCAGATGACACCGCATAATTGACTCCTGGGTTTTCTTCTTGTTCATTTTGCGGCAGAAATGCGGTCCTCATGTTTACTATGTGATCGCAGAATGTGCCGCATTCTTGACATAGTTTTTAGCTCCAGACACTGTTTTGCTCTGTGATTTGGTGCGCAACTGTGCGGTCCGCATGTGCAATCTGCGACCACAGACTTGCCTTTGTGCAATACTTTGCCCTTTTCTTGTCTTTTTGCTTCCATTTTCGTGTCCTTGGTCTTTTCTTCCTCTTGATCTGTAAAACCACAAAATCACATAAGTATGGACAAAATTTTGCAATAAAACAAGCTAATATCTAAGCAATTAGTATGTAAATGTACCGAATTTCTTCGGCACATCAACACCCCCAACTTAAATTCTTGCTTGTCCTCAAGCAAGCAGAACATACCTATGCCAAACTTTATTCACAACACAAAACAACAGTGACACAAGATAGTGTTCATTGCCAGTTTTTCAAGCATGTACTTAAACAATCGCGCCAATCCTCCCAGACAAGATGTTTGCATATAGAAACAGACCAATCTTGCAAGCTCTGAGCCTCACATTGTGACTAAGTGTCACCCTCAGCCGAATGCATTTTCGTTTGACTCAAAAAGGTTCAACTTAGTTAAATTCCGCAGTTCATGCACTCTCACCATAAATGATGTCACAAACTCGCAATATTTACAATATTTACAAGGACATCTCAAAAAGAACACTCACACACATAAGGAACTTCAAGTGCCACAACATGTCATACCATAGGCTTGTCTTTATTTTAATTCGCCACTTATTCAAGAATGATCGGTTGGAGGTCCCACAAGGACTTTTTAGGCTTGTAATGAAGGTTTAGGGAAGGTCGGATATTCATCTGGGTACAAGTGACTTCACACTCCTTGAACATTACTCGCAAGTGCCATTCTTTTGCACTTTGATTCTCTTTAACCCTCATAACCTCATTAGTATCTAGTTCACAACATGGACCCCTTACATACCTCCTTTTACTTTTGATTCAAAGCTCCACAATTTATGTACATACACTTGTTTCTCTTCTCTTTTTTTTTCTTTTTTTTTTACACATAGGTAAATAGACTAACTTTTGCTTTCATTTTTCTTTTTCTTTTGGATCTTGAATGCTATAATACAAACACTTTTTGGGGTATGTGGTCTTGGACTCAATGCACAACCTTATCCATTTCTACTTTTACCCCACCCCCAACTTAGGCTTTTAGCCTTATTCTCGATGTTCAAGGAGGGTCAGGTTCAAGAGAGGGAATTACTTCGCAAAAGGGAAAGGGTTGTAATGAGTTAGCCAAAGAAAGGTTTAAAGGCTCAAAATGGGTGCTAGTGATATTATCTGTGCACGGGCGTCTTGAAAGGTTAAAGAGGTTATACCAATAAATCAAAGAATGCCTAAGATCATTCCTCCAACCAAACATACTATCATTAGTATTGAAAAACCAACTACGCAAGTTCTAGATGATAGAAGTAGACACAAGAATTATATGTAAATAGAGAACTCGCACACACATTGTACATGAACTGATTTATTCACATTGTTTATCACTTTCGAGCAACTATTTTGCAATTAAAAGCTTTTATGGGCTGCCATAGAGTCACAGAATGAGCCTCAGATTCACAGAATTGGTCATTGAGACAAGTTCCCGTAAGACAGTCGTTAACCTATCTATCATTGGGACGAGTCGACAAAGATGACTATAGGAGGATATGTGCTATGTACAGATACACATTCTTGGCACTGAGCAACTCTACTAAACTGATCACATAGATTTACACCCAAGGTTCTGATTCTACTATTACACTCTTGGAAAAGAATCAGACAAAGAAAAACCAAGAGGAATTGATTTACTAACTAATCAACACAAATGGATCAAAACATCATCGAAACATTGTTTTATATACTAAAGTCGTACCAATGTACACAAGTTTTGATACACATAAGCACAAAAAAAACATCACTATATAAAAGAAGAAAAATCACACCAAGGTACCCCACCCCCAAATTAAAAAGATGCATTGTCCCCAATGCATAGAAGTAAAAATTAGAGTTAGAGGGAAGACTCCCTGAGGCACACTAAGTGCTATGGGAGTCGGCAGCTGGCTGAGTGCCGGGGTGATCACCCTCTGGTGTAGCTGTGAGGACTGGCGTGGGCTCAGTCGGGAGTGTGACCTCCCCTACTGGTGGATGCTTTGGGGTAGGAGAAAGGACTGGCATTAGAACTGGAAGTGCTGCTTGAGGTACTGTGTCGTCAACTGGCACTTGAGAGCTGCTGGATGCACCAGCTGTAGAAGGGGATGCTACATGAGCTGTAGGGCCCCCTCTATCTATCAATGATCTCTGTAGGGCAACCTTAATCTGTGCACGATCATCCTTATGAGAAGCATCATCATCCTGAGGTGAAGCTAGAGCAGCTACCTTTCCCTTATCAACTGGCGGAGGGGCTTCATCACTAGAGAACCCCGAGCTATCTTCTTCATCTTTACTCTCACTCTCTCCTTCATCCTTCTCATCACAGGCAATGTCAATCGGGCCAGTAGGAGCTGGGCATGAGAGTCTCCAAGAGTAGGAATGATAGGGTCAGCCATCAAGTTGGTGAAATCAATGCCCAAATCTGGCACCACATCTGTACCCTTGTCACCCGCCACAGGAAAGAGGGATGAAATGTCAAAGTCCGAATTCTACATCTTTTGGAAGTCGACTTTCATAGAGGCAACCTCCTTCTTGAGGTTGTGCAAACCACTTACTTCTCCCCGTTCCAGCTTTTCTACCCGCAATTCAAGTCCCTGTAGCTGCTCTGTGTATGATGCATGTTTCTGCTAAATGTCTGTTATAGCTGACTGCATGGGAGTCAGGGCCTGCTTGATCAAATTAGGCAATGTCTTCACAAGCTGGTCAACCTTGGCATTTGCATGTGTAGCTACTAGACCAAGCTTTGAGACTGCCAGAGTAGCCTGTGAGGTCTGAGCAGTGGTAGCAGTAGTCAGGGTAGTGGTGGAAGTGGGATCCGTCAGAGGAGTCGAGGACTGTGCAGCATCAACCCTAGTGACAGGAGGTTGGGATGAAAGGAGGTCCTCCTAAACTACAGCCACAGAGGGTATCTGATTCACGTCCAAGCAACGGTCGTAGTCAATATAACTTGGTTTAATAAGTCCAAGATCGATCCCATAGAGAATTAACCTATCGATCACAACTTTCACAACCCAAGAGTACTTACGAATCAAGTTCCCAAAATTTTAGAATATATTGGTGTATGATTTTCGAATACCTAGTTTTGCAAGAATTAAGAATGCTTCAAAGAAAGAATTGAATGTTGAATAAAATAATATGGAGAAAGACTAAGGTGTTGATTTCCCCTATTGATGGAATACCTTATCGTTATGCTCTTACAAATTGTTAATATATTCTATCAACCATGAACGCTATGTGTATCGTAACCCTCTCCCGATCAATTACAATAATTTACTAGTGCACTCTCCCGAGCTACCCTAGCTAGCTTTAATTTGAATAGTTCACTTTAGATTGCACCCAAGACTTCGTTATTCCTAACCCCGTCTTTACACCTAAAATTATAGATTCCTCTAATAACCTAGGTGTGGTGTTGTTCAACAATAAACCTAAATATGCACTCTTTTCCAAGTTATGCACACTAAATCGGCACCACTAATTGGGAGCTCTACCAATTAACTACAATAAGAATGAAGTTGAACAAATAGAAATCTAAGTCACAATTTGTAATCACATAAACGATAAGTTCATCTATCAATAGGTTCCAACAAAACCTTAGAAAAGAATTTAGCTACTCATGCTTGAAGAAACAAAAATAATAATTGAAATCATAAAGAATTACTTGATATAAAAATAAAAGAAAGAGTTTGAGAGGAATCTCTCCTACTAAAACCTTGCAAAAGTATTGAATAATAGATTACATGCCTCTATGGAGAAAACTAGGAGTTTATATAGAGGTTTTAGGGCTTAAAAACTAAGTTTGAGTCCAATTGGGATTGCTGCCGCTGGGCCTTCCGCGGTTCGTTCGCGGCCGCGAGCGGACCGCGAACAGTCAAACTTCAGAGGCCTTCTTTTTTCGCGGTTCATCCGCGGCCGCGAGTGAACCGCGGATGAACAGGACTTCTGATTCTTCACTGCTGCTTCCAAGACTCTTCACTTTAGCTCTTCTTTTGGCCTTTTCATCAACCTAGGACTCCAAAATAGCTCTTTATGGCATCCAATGTGTTACATGTACCTGCAAAACACAATCGAACACTAATCAAAGCATTTTGTCCTCATAAACAACATTAATTCCATAGCAAAGTGTGATTATTTAGGGTACAATTATAGTCAAATTCACCTATTATCAATACCCCACATTTAAACCTTTGCTCGTCCTCGAGCAATCTTTAATCACACTTTAGGCCAATTAACAAAATTTTGTCTCCCCCAAATTAGGTCACGAAAGCTATTATACATGAACAACTTAAGATATGCATGATCTTTACTTAACCGTGAACTCTCATGCCAGCACATTATTACTTACTCTACTTATTACCAAAAACTTGCAAATTTTACCTTTGTCCTATTGAATTACATGCCCTCACCAAATTTATTGAGAGAAGTTCCCACACATTATCAATTCAAAAACATGGAACTTATAAATATCGAAACAAATTCACTCACTCTCAACAAAGAACATTCATATGCATACAGACACACCATAGGCTTGCCCCTAGTGTAATACTCTACTAATCGAGTTGTTCAATCATATATCAAAAGGTCTTTAAGGGTTGTAATGATGGCTACGGAACGGGTAGGATACTTTTGGTTATAGTGACTAACCTCCCTAAGCACTTTTCTTTTCTTTTTCACAACTTCCCTTTTTGTTTACTCCTTATGTCTTCCACATACATACATTCACCTTCCTTCACTTTTACCCCCACTTTTTTTTTCTTTTATTGATATGACTGGCTTTTCTAAGATTTTATTCAATATAGCTCATCTTTTCATTGTTTTGCAATACATTTACTTTATTTTGGCCAGTTCACTATTTTCTACCATTCATTCTTGATTTTCCCTTTTTTTTCAATTTCCCTTCACCCCACACTTAAACTTTTGCATGTTCATTACAATACAAGTGCTTCTAGGAGGTAAAGTAGAACATATATAATAATGTGAAGAACATTCAAGGGTTATAAAAGAATAGGCTTTAAGCTCAAAGGCGTTAACTAAGATATAATGTACGGGTAGATTCATGTTTATATGGAGTTACACAAAGAAATGCCTCTATCCTTTCTACAACCAAACAACTTCTATTTCGCTTTGCAAATACACAGGGCAAGTTCTAGGTATCATGTACAACATATAATGTAAGTAAACCTCACACACACATGGCATGCAACTCATTTGGAGTCCGGTTTATCTACAAAGTCCTATCGATGTTCAAGCAAGCATTATTGTGCAATTTAAGGCATATTGAGATTCTACAGTCAAGCTTAAAAGATACATGCTCAAGTTCAATTTACGCTTTTGCTAATGTGCATATTCGGGGTTACATGTTGCCCTTTTACCTCTAATCCTAAGAAAAAGAAAAAAAATCTACTTAATCCGGTTCAATAAAAACCCTTGGAAAAGAATCGTGTTCAAAAGAAAAACCAAGGGGGAGATGATATACTACCTAGAAAAAGAAAATAAAAGAAAGAAAAATTCCTACGTGGACTACTTCCCTCAAGAGTACTTGTCCTAAATAGTCCGTCATCAGGAAGAGTCCTCTACTCATATTTTTTGGATTTTTTTAAAATTTTCTGATACTACTACTCTAATATATACATTATGTACAAGATAAGTTTCCTACCCCACACTTAAAAATATGTCATGTCCTCATGGCATAAATAAAAATGAAAGCACAAGAGGGGCAAGAAAACTTACCTGTGACTCACTCGGAGTCGGAGACGGTGGATGGGTCGACATGGCATGCTCTCCCAAGTGCTCTGAACCATGCCATAAACCTGTTCTCTGACCGGGCTTGCCTAGTGGACATGGCATCTAGCCGTGTGTGTAGACCATCTACGGAGGTGCGCAGAGCAGCCACCTCCTCCTCCATTGACCTCAACATAGGTCGTGTGGACTCGGATCTAGACATGCTTGCTCTACGAGGAGCAGGCCTGGAAGGTCCGGCAGAATCCGTGGAGTGTCTGGCCCGGGCATCCGGTACAGGATCGTCCTCCTCATCTAAGTCAATAGGTGTTGTGTCTCGTCCAACCCGAATAGTAGCAGCTCTAAATGGAGCTTTCGGTAGTAGCTCACCGTCAGCATCAGTAACTGGGGTGTGGTTGAGGAGACACAAGGTAGTGACAAGAGATGGGTAATAAAAACCCTTGGCAGTGAGGGATCCCCTCAATACCATCTCGTCACTAATAACTCGGGCAATATCAACATCCCGATGTGTTACAAAACACCAAGTCAAAACAGCCCTATTAAAGTTAACATCCGTGGTGTTACTTGAGGGCAAAATACGGTTGCAAATTATGGAGAACCAACATTTGGCAGTGTGTGTGAAACAGTTAGAGTGCAGAGTTTGATTTCTAATACATACTAGAATGCCATCTACACATAAGGCCTCTATTTGCATGTCCCATGTGACACCGGGCCTATCATGGTAGTAATCAATATCACTAGTGTGCAATGGCAGGCGAAGTACCTGCCGAATAGTAGGAATATGAGCATTGACTCGCTTACCTCTGACGAAAACTTGTCTGACCGAGGCATAAGGGGCATTGGCATAGAATTCTCGGACAAGCATCTTGTTCACCTTAGTGGGCGTTTCAAAGAGGAACTCCATCTCTCGCCTCCGAATCTCATCATAAATTTTTGGCTTCTCCGAGCGGATAGCTATCCTGTCCACTTCTACCTCTTGGAGCCACTTCTTGTTTGATTTAATGTGAAATGCATTTTCGGCTCCTTCATCAGCAAACCTAGACTCGTCATAAGTCGGTTGCCTGGATGAGCTAGCACCACGTGGTCTCTTTGGGGCCATGATCCTCCACAATTAAGATAGCCAAAAAGTTTGTAAACCGTTAGTCAGTAGAAGGCTACTCAGACTTCGCCATCCTTGAAAACTCACAATTGACCATTATTTTTGTGCATTTCCCTCATACTCTTTATCTAACTATTTCACACATGCCCAATTGAGCACCCTGTACTTAGTTCTTTGAACACTTATAATAGTACCCCATTGACTTAATTCATCCCCAATAAAATACTCAATAACCAATTCATAAGTTGGGCATTATGTCTCTTAAACTTCATTACTCTATTAGGATCAAGGGTAATGTGCCCAACTTGGCTAACCAACCCACCTATATGGTTAAACTACTATTGGGTCTCCAAATCATAAAATTAACATTATAAATACACTTGAAGACCCAACAACCCATTCTTTACCAAACATAAATCATATAACAAGGTTCCTTAGAAGAATTTCATAGTAAAATTAAATGTACAATAAGAAACCAAGCAATATTCATGAATGTACCCTAAACTAACACTAACTAATTATTTAGACAAAATAAACAATCAAAGACTAAAAATAGAAACAAAATAAAAGAGAAAAGTAGAAAAACTTACAAGTTGTAGCAAAGGAGAAGTAAGGTGGAAGAAGGGGATGATTTGGAGAAGAAGGGGTTGGGGATTTTTAGAGAGAAGGGAGAGGATTTGAAGTTAGAGAGAGAGAGTTTTGAGAGGGGAGGGGCGGCTGAATGGGGTTTTGGGAAAGAGGGGGAGTGCTTTTAGGGTTTTAAAGGGGGGAGGGGAAAAAAATAAAAAAAACATTAATTTTGCGCCAACCGCGGAACTGACCGCGACTGTTCGCAGTTCGTTGGCGGCCGCGGATGGACCGCGAACAGTCGAGATTCAGAGAGGTCATTTTTTCGCGGTTGGTTCGCGGTCGCGAATGGATCGCGAACAGAGAAAGTTCAGAGAGGGCATTTTTCCGCGGTTCATCTGCGGTCCGTGGATGGACCGCGGACAGTGCTCCTCTCTGAAAGAAATTTCGACTGTTCAGCAAAATTTTTTGTTTTTCTTATATTCCTTTATTACTTACTACTAAGATGAAATTACTTACAACATGTTCATGGGTTGCCTCCCACATAGCGCCTGATTTAACGTCGCGGCACGACTCAACTTAGTGCATTTTATGGCTCGCTAGACCTTTGAGGTTCATCCAACCGCAATTCTATCTTGTCCTCCGTGTCATCCAGGCCTATGTATTGTTTCAACCGCTGTCCGTTTACCTTGAATGTACGTGATCCATCCATAGTTTGAATTTCCACAGCTCCTGACTCACATGCCTCTATTACCTTGAAGGGTCCTGACCACCTTGATTTCAATTTACCTGGGAAAAGTCGTAATCTTGAATTGTATAGTAGTACTTTGTCCCGTTTTTGAATGTATGCTCAACGATATTTTGATCATGGATTCGCTTCATCCTTTCTTTATACAATCTTGTATTTTCAAATGCTAGGTACCGAAATTCTTATAGCTCATGCAACCCAGTCAACCTTGCTTTACCTGCTTCATCCAAGTTGAGATTCAATTGTTTCAGTGCCCACCACGCTTTATGCTCTAGTTCAAGCGGCAGGTGACAAGCTTTTCCGAACACCAACTTGTAAGGAAACATGCCGATGGGTGTTTTGAATGCTGTTCTATATGCCCATAGTGCATCATTAAGATTCCTGGACCAGTCGGTCCTTGTGGCGTTCACTGATTTAGTCAGTACACTTTTTATCTCCCTGATGGAGACCTCAACTTGTCCACTAGTTTGCGGGTGATATGGAGTGGCCACACGGTGTTTAACATCATAATTGGCCAATAATTTCTCAAAAGCTCGGTTACAAAAGTGTGTGCCCCCGTCACTAATGATAGCTATTGGAGTCCCAAACCGGGTGAAAATATTCTTCTTCAAAAATCCCACTACCACCTTAGCATCATTGGTGGGTAGTGCTGCAGCTTCCACCCATTTGGACACGTAGTCAACTACAACAAGTATGTACTTATTGCCGTATGAGCTAATAAAGGGCCCCATGAAATCTATTCCCCGGACATCGAACACTTCCACTTGCTGGATTGGATTCATTGGCATCTCATGGCGCCGGGAGATGTTTCCGGTGCGTTGACATTCGTTGCACCCTTTCACCCATAAGTGTGCATCCTTAAACACCGTCGGCCAATAGAAACCGGCCTCGAGTATTTTGGCAGCTGTACGTATTCCTCCAAAGTGACCACCATATGCTGAAGCATGACATGCCTGCAAAACAGAAGATTGTTCTATCTCGGCGACGCATCTCCGGATCATGTTATCAAGACATATCCTAAATAAATATGGTTCATCCCAATAATAATACTGACTTTCACGAAAAAATCTTTTCCTCTGGACCGATGATAGGTCATAAGGAACAATGCCACTGGCTAGATAATTGGCATAGTCAGTATACCATGGAGCTTCCAGGAGAGTGGTGGTTAGCAACTGCTCATCTGGAAAGGTTTCCAGAATTTCCCCACTCTCTTTGACAAGTTCAGCTCCTTCAAGTCTTGACAAATGGTCAGCTACTTGATTTTCAGTACCTTTTCTATCTCTGATTTTGAGGTCGAACTCTTGGAGGAGCAACACCCAATGAATTAGGCGTGGCTTAGAGTCCTTTTTGTCAATTAAATACCTTAAGGCTGCATGGTCTGTGTATACGATTACCTTTGATCCTATGAGATAGGACCGGAATTTGTCGAATGCAAACACGACCGCTAGCATCTCCTTTTCTGTCACTGTGTAGTTTAGCTGTGCTCCACTTAGAGTTCTTCTTGCATAGTATATTGGATGCATCGACTTATCTTTCCTCTGGGCCAGCACTGCCCCCACTGCATAATCACTTGCATCACACATTAACTCAAACGGTTGATCCAGTCTGGGGAAATGATGATGGGTGCTGTGACCAGCCTCTTTTTCAGTTCCTCAAAAGCAATCCTGCATTCGTCGGTAAAAACAAAAGGGTGATCTTTTTCAAGTAACTTACAGAGAGGGTTTGATATTTTGGAAAAGTCTTTAATGAACCTCCGGTAAAAACCGGCGTTTCCAAGAAAGCTTCTTATGGCCTTGACGGATGTTGGTGGAGGCAACTTTGCAATGACATCAACTTTAGCACGGTCTACCTCAATGCCTTTACTTGAAACCCTGTGCCCCAGTACTATACCTTCTTGTACAATAAAGTGGCACTTCTCCCAGTTTAGCACTAAATTTGTTTCCATGCACCTTTGTAGTACTCTAGTCAGGTTGGTAAGGCATTCATCGAATGAATTCCCTACCACTGAGAAATCATCCATGAAAACTTCCATACTGTCTTCCACCATGTCGGTGAAAATAGCCATCATGCACCTTTGGAAGGTGGCAGGTGCATTGCATAGTCCGAATGGCATCCTCCTGAAGACGAAGACACCATAAGGGCATGTGAATGAGGTCTTCTCTCTATCTTCGGGGGCTATGGAGATTTGATTGTACCCCGAGTATCCATCAAGAAAGTAAAAGTGGGACCTCCCTGCCAACCTGTCAAGCATTTGATCAATGAAGGGAAGTGGGAAGTGATATTTGCGGGTGGCTAGATTCAACTTCCTATAGTCCATGCATATTCTCCATCCGGTGACGGTTCTTGTTGAAACTAATTCATTGTTGTCGTTTTTCACTACCGTCATGCCTCCTTTATTGGGCACACATTGGACCGGACTGACCCAGCTGCTGTCTGAGATTGGGAAGATGATTCCCGCATCTAGCCACTTTATTACTTCCTTCTTCACCACTTCCTTCATGTTGGGGTTCAGCCTTCTTTGATGTTCCCTAGAAGGTTTGTGTCCATCTTCCAGGAGGATTTTATGCATGCAATAGGCTGGGCTGATCCCCTTTATGTCTGCCATGGTCCACCCGATGGCAGTCTTGCATTCCTTAAGTACCTGTATAAGCTTTTGGGCCTGCACATCTAACAAACTAGATGAGATGATAACAGGTAACGTGGAGTTAGGACCTAGATACTCATACCTGAGATGTGATAGTAGTGGTTTAAGTTCAAGCTTCGGTGGCTCTTCTATGGATGGCTTTGCTGGTGGGTTCTCTCTTTTCTCTAAATGTAGGGGTTCGAATTCGATCTCTCGCTTCCAGAATACGTTGCCTTCCAGAGATAATACCCATTCGGCCAAACTTTTCCCGTTTACCTCTTCCATGTTCATCAGGCATGCTTGAAGTGGGTCTTCAATGGTCAATTCTGCATCGTCGGTTTCCAATATCACATCAACCGCATCAATTAGAGAGCAATTTGCGAACTCACTGGGATGCCTCATGGATTTTTGCACATTGAAAATGATCTCCTTATCATTCAACCTCATCTTGAGTTCCCCAGTTTCACAATCAATTATGGCTCTCCCGGTGGCTAGGAATGGTCTTCCCAGGATTATGGGAATTTCTTCGTCGACCTTGCAATCAAGAATAACAAAATCGGCGGGAAACACGAACTTCCCAACCTGGATTAGCACATCATCCATAATACCAAATGGATGCTTAACCGTCCTGTCAGCAAGCTGTAAAAGCATAGAGGTGGGTCTGGCTCTCACAATACCTAACCTATTATAGATAACTAAGGGCATGAGATTAATACTTGCCCCTAAATCACATAAAGCCTTAGTAAAGGCATAATTCCCTATAGTGCATGGGATGGTGAAGCTACCTGGATCAGATAGCTTCTCAGCAATGGGTCTGGAGACTACTGCACTACAAGTCCGGGTGAGTGTAACTGTGGCCAAGTCTTGGAAATCAAATTTCCGCGACATCAACTCCTTCATCATCTTATCATAACCAGGCATTTCTTTTAAAGCTTCAATTAGTGGAATGTTTACCTGGATTTGTTTGAGCATGTCGAAGAACTTTTTGTATTGCTCCTCTTTTTGGTGTTTGGCCAACCTTTGGGGGAATGGTGGTGGAGGCCTCTTCTTCCCGGTGACTTGGGATTTTTCTTTTTCTATTACTTTCTCATCAATCTGCTGCTCTACCTGTTCGGCTACTTTCTCCGGTCCTTATTTTACTTCTTTATTTTCAGCAACTGGCTGGACTGTGACTTTTGTCAACCCTGTGGAATCATCCAGTTCCATGGGCAATGGAGTAGGTGTCTCAGCCTGTCTGTCAATTTTTTCACTTTCATTCTCAGCATCAAGATCTCTACCGCTTCTCAGAGTCACTGCCATCATCTGCTTTGGGATTTGGTCCTTTGGATTTGTTTGTGTATCTGCAGGAAATGTCCCTTGAGGACGATTGTTGAGAGACATAGCAATTTGACCCACCTGTACTTCAATATTCTTGATGGCGGCATCATGTGCATCTATTCTCTCGTTTGTATTAGCATTTGACACAATTACCTACTGCATCATAGCTTCCAACCTTGCAAACCCATCGTCATGCCTGCCCCCATGTGGTGGTGGGGGTGGATGATATCCCTGCTGCTGATTGCCGAAATTCCGAGGTCTAGGATATGGAGCCATGTTGTGTGGTGGCCTCATACCTGCTGCATTAAATTGTGGCTGGGGAGGTCTATACTGCATTGGAGCCTGTTGGACCCAGTTTTGATTACCTTGTCGCTGCCCTCCGTAGTTAGCCACATAATTCATATCCTCATGCTGGTGGTGATGTTCTTGGTCTACAGCCCATGGATTACTTATGGGTTGGCTAATGCAGGATGTGCATAAACCACCATTGGTAGTGTCTACAATGTGAACCTGTTACTTGACCCCTGATTCTTCCACCTTCTTTGTTAGGATGCTCATTTGTGTCAATAGAGTTGCCATGTTCTCCTCCGGAGTGTTGGATGGATCCAGAGGTACAGAGTGTACCACTGGTGTGATAGGAGCATTCCTGGACGTCCACTCGGAATTTTGAGCCATCTTGTCTAACAAATTTTGGCCCTCTCTCCAAGTCTTGCTCAGAAAAGCCCCACATGCTGAAGCATCTACAATATTCTTCATATTGTATGAAAGTCCCATGTAGAACTTTGGACCCAACATCTGTTCAGGAATACCATGGTGAGGACACATAACAAGCATGCCTTTGAATCTGCCCCAAGTTTCATGTAATGTTTCCAGTGGTTTCTGCTTGAAGCTCACAATCTCGTCAATTTGTTGAGCTGTTTTGTTTGGTGGATGAAACTTGTTGTGGAATTGTTTGACTAACTCATTCCAAGTTGCAATGGAGTTTATTGGGAGTGAGTTTAGCCATATCTGTGCTGCTCCTGTAACTGAGAATGGAAAAAGTAGTAATCTGATAGCTTCCGGGGTTACATTCGGTTGTCTTTGTGTTTTGCATATTGATAGAAAGTTCTTGAGGTGCTGCTGTGGATCTTCAACCTGATACCCAGAGAATAATCCCTTGTTTTGCAACAAGTGAAGCATGTTGTTAGTAATCTGGAAAGACTCAGCTTGAATTGCTGGCACAACGATGACAGTTGCCAAATTATCCGCTGTGGGTTGTGCCCAGTCGATCAATGCACCTTCTTGTGCCTCCTGTGCCTCTTGCATATTTAGCCCGGCTTGCTGGTTTTGAGCGTTTATGTCACCCATGTCGAAGTCTAGTTTGATTGGTTGTCGAGATTGTTGAATTTGTTTGATGGCTTTGTTACCTGCCCGGAAGGTTTGCTCGGGGTCTGAGAATCCTTCAATTAGTTCTCCAGTCCTTGCAGATTTTCTAGGCATGCACCCGAATACCCAAATCAACAAACGTCAAAATATTCAATGTAGAGTGTAGAAAGAACCTGAATACACAAGAATCTTGAAGTTCTGTCAATGGCAATTGACAATTCCGTTAATTCCCCGACAACGGCGCCAAAATTGATTCACGTCCAAGCAACGGTCGTAGTCAATATAACTTGGTTTAATAAGTCCAAGATCGATCCCACAGAGAATTAACCTATCAATCACAACTTTCACAACCCAAGAGTACTTACGTATCAAGATCCCAAAATTTTAGAATATATTGGTGTATGATTTTCGAATACCTAGTTTTGCAAGAATTAAGAATGCTTCAAAGAAAGAATTGAATGTTGAATAAAATAATATAGAGAAAGACTAAGGTGTTGATTTACCCTATTGATGGAATCCCTTATCGTTATGCTCTTACAAATTGTTAATATATTCTATCAACCATGAACGCTATGTGTATCGTAACCCTCTCCCGAGCAGTTACAATAATTTACTAGTGCACTCTCCCGAGCTACCCTAGCTAGCTTTAATTTGAATAGTTCACTTTAGATTGCACCCAGGACTTCGTTATTCCTAACCCCGTCTTTACGCCTAAAATTATACATTCCTTTAATAACCTAGGTGTGGTGTTGTTCAACAATAATCCTAAATATGCACTCTTTTCCAAGTTATGCACACTAAATAGGCACCGCTAATTGGGAGCTCTACCAATTAACTACAATAAGAATGAAGTTGAACAAATAGAAATCTAAGTCACAATTTGTAATCACATAAACGATAAGTTCATCTATCAATAGGTTCCATCAAAACCTTAGAAAAGAATTTAGCTACTCATGCTTGAAGAAACAAAAATAATAATTGAAATCATAAAGAATTACTTGATATAAAAATAAAAGAAAGAGTTTGAGAGGAATCTCTCCTACTAAAACCTTGCAAAAGTATTTAATAATATATTACATGCCTCTATGGAGCAAACTAGGAGTTTATATAGAGGTTTTAGGGCTTAAAAACTAAGTTTGAGTCCAATTGGGATTGCTGCCGCTGGGCCTTCCGCGGTTCGTTCACGGCCGCGAGCGGACCGCGAACAGTCAACTTCAAAGGCCTTCTTTTTTCGCGGTTCATCCGCGGCCGTGAGTGAACCGCGGATGAACAAGACTTCTGATTCTTCACTGCTGCTTCCAGGCCTCTTCACTTTAGCTCTTCTTTTGGCCTTTTCATCAACCTAGGACTCCAAAATAGCTCTTTATGGCATCCAATGTGTCACATGTACCTGCAAAACACAATCGAACACTAATCAAAGCATTTTGTCCTCATAAACAACATTAATTCCATAGAAAAGTGTGATTATTTAGGGTACAATTATAGTCAAATTCACCTATTATCAGTATCACAACATCACCAAAGCGGTTGATATCTGTGATCCCTTTCTCATGACCTTTAGCATCCCTCTGGATATCAACGGGAACATGAGCACCATGGCATAGGGCATTGATCAAGGATGGAAATGGGAGAGAAGTGGCATCTTGCATTGCTCGTCGACCCATCTCTTGAAAGATTATCTCTCCCACATTCACTTTGATACCCTACATTATACAAGCAATCGGGAGAGCATTCTCAATGGCAATATCGGTCTCATGATTGGTTAGGATTAGCCTCGATGCAAGAAATGCAAGCCAATATCTTCCCTCTCATGAGAAGCTCTCCTTGTAAATTTTTCGCCCAGGTTGTATCCATGCTGGGGTCCCGATTGCTTTGACTGAGGCAATCCAACTCCTTTAACCCTCCTTGTTCGCGAATTTAGCTTTGTACTCCGCTGTGGATGTGTCCTCTTCCCTGTCTCGGACAAAAATCTGATTGATGGCCTTGGCATTGCACTTGACTGTGAAGCCCCGAACATCCACCTTGTCAAGGTACATCTTCTGCCGCTTGTGGTGCTTGGTTCGGAAAGCTCCGTAGTTGGCATAGAACTCCTGAACTAGTGACTCATTGTATGCGGCAGGGGGTTCAGTGAAACCCATCCATTTCCTCCGCTTATGGTTTGCAAGGATGTGCGAGTATTTGTCTTTCAGGCCATTGAGACTCAATTGCTTTTCCGGAAGGAGTTTTCTCCGATCGAGCTCAGCTTTGTATTTTTCCCTTGAGCCCTAAGTGCCCCAGCAGAGATGGTACACAACGCCTTTAGCTGCTTGTTTTCTTCTTGCTTCGGCATGTATATTAACCCCATGCCCAATATCTGCTTCCTCAGGTTGGGAGTCTGATTCTTGTGACGGGTCCACTCTTTATCTTTTGGCCACATGTGGCTTTGTTGCAAGTCGTTTCTGTCCGGGAGCCATATCTGCAAAGGATGCACTAATAGTACAGACACTAGGAGAAGAGATAGGAAGGAAATGAGCTGAGTACACAGATATGCGGTGAGCTCTACGATCACAGAACTACTCTGCGGACCGCATAGTCACCACAAAAATGCAAGCTTGAGAACAGTGTCAATCTGCAATGATATCTGCGGTCGCATAACCACTATGCGGACCGCAGACATATCGCAGAATGAGCATTTGATGAGCCAGAAATTCCCAAGTCTCTGTTGCACTCAGCGGTGGGTTTCAGACCGCAGATCAATTCTGCAACCGCATTCTTCACCGCATTCTTGCCAGTTGAAGAGGTCACACGGGTGACGAGTGTGCAGTCATTCTGCGGACTGCAAAGCAACTATGCGTTCGCATAATGAACAGGTGTCATCATCTCCAGCTGACCTAGGGTTAGGTCTGCGATGAAAATGCGGTCCGCGTATTAGACATGCGAACCGCAGAACCACTCGTTCTAAGACAGGGGTCCTATTTTTCATCCATGCCTACCCTATTCTTCTACCAATTACTTCCCCACAACATGCTTAGACCCAAATCAACCCTATTTTGTCCATTCAACCAAACCAACGACGAGTCCCCCAAATTTGTTTCTCAAAACTCTAATGATAGAGATGGAAAAAGGAAGTACATACCAGATGCAGAGCGTGAAGGTCAGTGAAGAACTTGGTGATTCGCCTTTGCATGGATTCGATCTCGCCTCTCTTCTCTCTTTTTATTTTTTATTTTTCTTTTACCTTCTCTCTTGTTTTTTGTTCTGTACTGAAGCGTAATAGGAACGTACCTGGGAGATATGCAGACTCGCGATGACCAATCTGCGGACCACTCTGTGGTCGCAGATCTCACCTGCAGACTGCATGATGCTCTCATTTTAACAGCCAACTAAGCCAATTCTCAGTTTCATTCTGTGATCTATTCTGCGGTCGTAGAACTAACATGCGGACAGCAAAACGGTCGCATTTTAGCACCCACTTTGGCCAACTCTCTATTTCATTTTGCGGTGGATCTGCGGACCGCATATCAATTATGCGACCGCATTTCCACTGCATTTTTCTCAACATGCTGTCTCTTCTTCTGCTCATGCACGTCCACCAAGTATTCAGACCTTTTGGGCTGCCTACACTTCAACAGATATTGTAAAGAAGACAAATAAATAAAGAAAATGAAAAAAGGAAGACAGTGTTACTACCCATGGGTTGCCTCCCATGCAGCGCTTGATTTAACGTCGCAGCACAACGGGACTGATTGCTTCAATTTCACCCATTGGATGGGCAAGGACCATCCTTGAGAGCCAAATGCTCTACCACATTCTTTTCACCATCAACGCCCAAGTAATGTTTGATGCGTTGGCCTTTCACTCTAAATGTCCGGGACTGATCTGTTGTTTCTAGTTCCACCGCTCCATATGGGGAGACATTCACCACTTTAAAGGGGCCGGACCATTTCAATTTAAGTTTTCCCGGAAACAATTTTAGCCTTGATTTAAAGAGTAAGACCAGATCAACTGCCTTGAACTCTCTTTTCAAGATCTTTTTGTCGTGGATAGACTTCATCAACTCTTTATACACAGCTGCGCTCTCATAGGAATGGAATCGGAATTCTTCCATTTCATTTAATTGCGTTAGCCTCAAGTTCGCAGCCTCAACCCATTCCAGATTTAGCTTCTTCAAGGCCTACATGGCTTTGTGCTCTAGCTCAACTGGTAGATGACATGCTTTACCAAAAATGAGTCGGTAAGGAGGAGTACTAATAGGTGTTTTGTAGGCCGTGCGGTACACCTACAACGTATCATCTAACCTTCTTGACCAGTCAGTCCTATTTGCATTTACAGTCTTGGCTAGAATATTCTTTATCTCTCGGTTGGAGACCTCCACTTGACCACTCGACTGCGGATAATACGATGTGGCCACCTTGTGTTTGACACCATACTTCTCAAGTAGCCCCGCAAATGCTTTGTTGCAAATGTGTGATCCACCATCACTCCTTGCCTCATTGTTTGGTAGGGAAACAGCTTCAACCTATTTGGAAATGTAGTCCACTGCCACCAATATGTACTTCATTCCATAAGAGCTCACAAAGGGGCCCATGAAATCAATTCCCCATACATCAAAGATTTCTATCTCCATCACATATTGAATTGGCATTTCATGACTTTTGTAGATTGAACCTTGTCGTTGACATTGATCACAAGCTTTTGCAAATTGATTTGCATCATGGTAGATGGAAGGCCAGTAATAACCACACTCAAGAATCTTGGCCACCGTTCTATTGCCTCCATGATGTCCCCCAACTGGTGAGTCATGACATGCCTTAAGGATTGGCATAATTTCTTCTTCTGGTATGCACCTTCGAATGATGTTGTCAGCACACACTCGAAACAAATAGGGCTCCTCCCAATAGTATTGCCAACAATCCCTCAAGAAGTTTTTCTTTTGATGAGATTCTAACACTTCCGGAATGAGATCACTCACCAAGTAATTTGCAATGTCGGCATACCATGGAGCAAAGGTATTGGAGAGTGCCAAGATATGCTCATCCGGGAATGCATCATTTATGTCAAGCTCTTCCTTAGGTCTCCCCGCTTCCTCAAGCCTTGACAAGTGATCTGCAACTTTGTTTTGTGTACCTTTGCGATCTTTGACTTCAAAGTCAAATTCCTGCAACAAGAGAACCCACCTAATTAGTCGAGGTTTTGCATCTTTCTTCGCCATGAGAAATCGAAGAGCCGCATGATCTGTGTAGACGACCACCTTGGACCCCAACAAATAGGCGCGAAACTTCTCAAAAGCATACAAAATGGCAAGAAGCTCTTGCTCAATGACAGTGTAGTTCATTTGCGCCCCATTGAGAGTTTTGATTGCATAATAGACCGGATGAATTATTTTGTTGTGGAGTTGGCCTAGCATTGCTCCAATTGCTACACCACTGGTGTCACATATGAGTTCTAAAGGAAGAGTCCAATCAGGAGTGAAAATAATAGGAGCCGTGGTGAGCATCAGCTTTAATTCCTCAAATGCTTTGAGGCACTTGTCATCAAACACAAATTTTGCATCCTTCTCAAGAAGCTTGCACATGGGGTGTGCAATCTTGGAGAAGTCCTTGATGAATCTCCTATAGAATCCGGCGTGGCCCAAGAAGCTTCGAACACCTTTTACCAAAGTGGGTGGGGGAAGTTTAGAAATGATCTCTATTTTTGCCCGGTCAACCTCAATGCCATGCTTAGAAATCTTATGCCCTAACACAATACCTTCATCCACCATGAAGTGACATTTCTCCCAATTTAGCACAAGATTCATCTCCTCGCACCTCTTAAGCACTTGTCTAAGATTTGCAAGACAATGCTCAAAGGAATCACCTACAACCGAGAAATCATCCATGAAGACCTCTAGAAAATCCTCCGCCATGTCGGAGAAAATGGACATCATGCATCTTTGAAAGGTCTCCGGAGCATTGCACAACCCAAATGGCATCCGACTAAAAGCAAATGTCCCATAAGGACAAGTGAATATTGTTTTCTCTTGATCCTCCAATGCGATGTTGATTTGGTTGTAACTGGAATACCCGTCAAGAAAACAATAGAATGCCCTTCCCGCTAGCCGATCAAGCATTTGATCAATAAAAGGCATAGGGAAATTGTCCTTGCAAGTTGCACTATTGAGCTTCCGATAATCCATGAACACTCTCTACCCGATCACCGTTCTTGTTCGGATAAGCTCAGTTTGTTTTATTTTCAATCACGGTTATGCCTCCCATCTTTGGTACACATTGCACCGGGCTCACCCAAGAACTATCGGCAATTGGGTAAACAACTCCGACATCTAACCACTTGATGATTTCCTTCTTTACTACCTCTTGCATTGAAGGATTTAATCGCCTTTGGTGCTCCACACTTGGTTTAGTGTCATTCTCCAATTGGATGTTGTGTTCACAAATACCAGAGGCAATGCCACGGATGTTGGCGATTGTCAACCCAATAGCTTGCCTATGCTCCTTTAAGACTTCCAATAATTGCTCTACCTGCACATCGTTCAACAAAGAAGAAAAAATTACGGGTGAAGTATCATTAGAGCCAAGAAATTTATACCTTAGGTACGAAGGAAGTGGTTTGAGATCTAGTTATGTTGGCTCAATGATTGACGGCTTTGTAGGTGGAGTGGCTCTATTCTCTAAGTCAATAGAAAGCTTTGCCGGCGTGTAAGTGTAGGATCCAAGACCCTCCAATGCATTTACCGACTCTATGTACCCATCCATGTCTTCCCCATCAAAATTTACCAAGATAGCCGCCAATGCCTCACCAAGGCATTGTTCTTCCATTTTCAATTCAACAATATCCTCTATCTCATCAACCGCTTCTATCATAGAAATGCCCTCATATTCATGGGGCAACTTTATGCCCTTGCTTGCTTGAAATGTAACCGCTTCATCATTCACCCGAAATTTAATCTCATTCCGCTCTGAATTCATGAGTGCTCTTCCCGTGGCTAAGAATAGTCTCCCCAAAATGAATAGGGATTTCTTTATCAACCACACAATCAAGAATTACAAAGTCCGCGAGCAAATGGAATTTCCCCACTTTCACTAGTACATCATCAACAATTCCTACCGGTCGCTTGATGGAACGATCGGCCATTTGCAATCTTATGCTTGTTGGTCTTGTCATACCCAATCTCGCTTGCTTATAAATGGCAAGCGGCATCAAGTTGATGCTAGCTCCATTGTCACATAGGGATCCTGCAAATTCACGTGCCCTAATAGTGCAAGGTATGGTAAAGGCTCCCGGATCTTCCTTCTTTTGGATCGGAGTTGTGGCAATGATAGAACTTACTCGGTGAGTCATGTTTACCACCTCATTCTTTGTGGTCTTCTTCTTGCTAATCAAATATTTCAAGTACTTAGCAAACCCCGTCATTTCTTGAAAAGCTTCCACAAAAAGAATGTTCACCGTCAATTGCTTGAGAATGTTGTAGAACTTTTCAAGTTTTCTATTATCAATCCTTCTTGCTAGCCTTTGAGGGAATGGAGGAGGAGGCCTAGGAATAGGTGGAAGAGGTTTTGATGACTCTTTCCCATTTTCCTTTTCCTCTTCCCGATCTTCTTGTGGTGCTTTAGCTTTTTCCGGAACTCTTTCAACTTCAACAACCTTTGGTTTTTCAACCACAACAACCTTTTGTTTTTCAACCTCAACAACGTTTTGTTCTTCAACGTCAACTCTTTGCTTGGTCTCCACATCTTCGACCATGTGTTCACTCTCTCCGGTTAGCACTTTTCCACTCCTAGTGGTGATTTCCATGATGTGAGAGGTTGGACCATTTCCACTACCTCTTGGGTTGGCAATCGTGTCACTAGGGAGTGTCTCTTTTTTCTTGGAGAGGTCTCTCATCTGCATCTCCAATTATTGGATGGAGGCGGTATAAGAGTCAACGACCTCGGCCATGTTCCTCATTGAAGCATCGGACTTTTCTTGATTTTTTAGCATTCTCTCAAGCATAGTTCCAATTTTGAATCATTTGAGGACCCTTGGTTCGAATGTTGCCCTTTTGGAAGGACATAGGGATTTTTCACTCCGGTTAGAAAATTTGTTGTTGTTGCCCCAATTTCGTTGTTGTGAACTACCTTGGTCATACCTCCATTGTTGGTTGCCTTGCCCTTGCGGGTTTGGCCTCTATTGGTTTTGTGATCCTTGACCTTGATAGTATTTCCTTTGGTACCCTCTTTGGGGGTTGTTGATGTAATTAGCCTCTTCAAAATCTTCATTAGGAATGGGTGGCATATCCTCGACGATGTTGACCTTCTTTGTTTGACTTTCTGTGAACATCTTGGTCAACACATTAACATTTGTGGCTAACCCCGCAATGATTTGGTCACTCTCTTGGTTTTTCTTGATCTAATTTGTCAAAGAAGGAGACCTATAAGATATTCCACCGGATGTATCCTCAAAATGCCATGCTTGATTATGTTTGGCCATCTTGTCGAGGATTTGAGTTACCCTAGCAAAAGACTTATCCATAAAAGATCCATTCGTCGCATTCTTCGCAATGGCTTGGTTCATGGGATCAAGACCCATGTAGAACTTCTCATGTAAGATAAAATCAGGGAATCCGTGATTTGGCGACCTCACCAAATATAGTTTGAAGCGATCCCACGCCTCATGTAAATGCTCCCCTTGTTGTTGCTTAAAGAAGAAGATTTTGTCTCTAAGCTCGAACTTTTTCCTTTGTGGGAACCATTTTGCTAGGAATGCCCGGACAAGTTCGGGCCATGATCAGATTTAATTGGGAGGCAAGTTTTGAAGCCACCTCCTTGCATCACCTCCCAATGAGTACTTGAAGACTCTCAACCTTAAAGCATCTTCCGAGACATTGGTTTGTTTGTGCATAGCACAGACTCCTAGAAAATTCCTTAAATGTTGAGTTGGGTCGTCATCAGTGGAATTCCTGAAAAACCCTTCCGCTATGAGCATGAGGGTTAGACCACGATCCACCTTAGACGTTGAGGCACCAACAGTAGGGGGTACAATTGCATTTGTGTCATCGATATCCGCAAAAGGATTTTCCTCCCCTTCGTCCTCGTAGTCAGACATTGTAGCCTATCACACCAAGCAAAGCAAGCAAAGTGTGATGGAATAGAATTAGATATCAAGTAAAGTACACACTAATGAGTAATTTCAAAACCGTATTCCCCAGCAACGACGCCAAAATTTGAGACACTCAAATTACACTTTGATAATTAGTGTAAGGCGGTCGGTGTCAAATATAGTAACCCAACGAGGTTGGGGTCGAATCCCACAGGGAATAGGTGTGAAACGGTTACTGCAGTTAGTGTGTTACCCGACTAGAATCTTAAATCTATTCCGTTAATAGTAACATAAAAATGTAGTAAGAGTAGCAAGAGTATGAGACAGAGCTGTTTTAGAACAATAACTAATTTGAATGCTTGATGTAATAATTAATAGGGTTAATTAAACCAAGGTTGTGTTCCTATAAATGTAGTGTAATGCTATCGGTGTTAATATGATATATTTCTAATGGTTGGTTATTGATATGCAATTGATGTCTATGCAACTACCCAATATTTCCCAATACTTGAATAGTGTTTCCTCTCTTGCTTTTTCCCAAAAGTCTAAGAGTCACAGTTTATAACAATCAATAGATGCCAAATAAAACTCACTTATCCCTAAGCGATTCTATTAAACGAGGTGTAAGGCCTCGAGTCTTTGTTATTTACTTCTTCCAAAATCTAACTCACTTTCCCAAGCAAAGTAAGATTTAAATGGCTTTTGTCAATGTTTGCAACCACCAAAAATAAAATAAGAATGAGAAGTAAAAAAATATCAACCAACCATTATGTATATATTCAATGTTAAACACCCATTTACATAACACCCATTTAGGGTCCACAACCTTAGTATTTAAGTTTAGCCACACATGCTAAAATACAAAATACAAGGTGTAATAAATGTCATAAAGGCTTACAAAGTAAGAGAATCTTTAACCAAAAGCTTCAAAAAAGATGAAGTATTGAAGTCTTGGAGTGTAGTGTAAAGTCTGGACAAGATGTTCCCACACAAGATTCTAAAAACTATTTATAGAGGGACCAAATTCGGACAAAAATCGAACAAGACTACCCCTCCTGGTCAGCTTTGCGGCCGCAGATCTGTCTCATAACAGATCTGCAGTTCGCATATTGAGAGGCAGCATCGCAGATTAAAAACCCTAGCTGCCAATTCTTCCTTCGCATTACCATTCTGTGTAACGCATAGTGATTGTGCGACCGTAGATGACACCGCATAATTGACTCCTGGGTTTTCTTCTTGTTCATTTTGTGGCAGAAATACGGTCCGCATATTTACTATGCGATCGCAGAATGTGTCGCAATTTTGACATGGTTTTTAGCTTCAGACACTAATTTTCTCTGCGATTTGGTGCGCAACTGTGCGGTCTGCATGTGCAATCTACGACCACAGATTGGTCCGCAGACTTGCCTTTGTGAAATACTTTGCCCTTTTCTTGTCTTTTTGCTTCCATTTTCGTGTCCTAGGTCTTTTCTTCCTCTTGATCTGTAAAATCACAAAATCACATAAGCATTGACTAAATTTTGCCATAAAACAAGCTAATATCTAAGTAATTAGTATGTAAATGTGCCGAATTTCTCTGGCACATCATACACAACCTGTCACCTCGCGTACAAGGCATTTAGAGCAACATATATATATATCCTAGGAGAGAAAATTCCCCACACAAGGTTAGACAAGTCACTTACCTTAATCCCGGTACAAAACTGCTAAGAAATAACTCCCTTGCCACGAGCATCCGACTCCGAGTGGCCCAAATCTATACAAACAAATTACATAGTATAAATAACATCGCAAGTACCTAATTACACTGATAAAATTGAAGCTACAACACGAAAATGGATGAAATGACCAAAATACCCGTCCATCCACTGGTTCGGAATCAAAATATTTTTACGTTTTCATAACCCTCATACTCTCACGAGTCTAACCATATAAAATTTATCAAAATCACAGTTCGTTTGCTCATTCAAAATGTAAATTTTCATTCTCTTAGGCTTAGAGCAAAATCCCCCATTGTTACACCTAAATTTCTCCTTTTTCAGAGATAAATTCCATGATTTTATCAATATATTAACATAAATTGAGTCCATGAGTGCTTACATGATGATATCTCTTGATTTCCTCCTCAGAATCGCCAAAATCCTCTCCTAGTTCGGAGCCTCAAATATTTTAATGCTCTGAAATTTCGAAAAGAGCTGAAGCTTTAACCTACAGTAGAGTTCCGCTTGTGCGGCACTGGGGTCGCTTCCGCAATCCGGCTTCCGCAGATTAACAGCCGCTTCTGCAGCTTTTTCTTTACTTGCCTAGGACCTCTTCTGCGGTCTACAATCGCTTTTGCGATGACCGCTTATGCGGAATTTGTCCGCTTATGCGGAACATTACCAACCGACCAGAACCGCTTTTGTGGGCGCCTGCCCGCTCCTGCGAGCCCGCCTAAGCATCACATGTTCGCTTATACAAACTCGGATGCCCCTTTCAAAAATCGCACCTGCGCTTCCTCCTCCGCTTCTGCGGTCCAAGCTCCGCAGAAGCGGAAACAATAGGTGACAAAAACACCAGACCGGTTGCAACTTCCATTTTCTTATGTTTAATCACTCGAACTCATCCCGAGGCCCCCAGGACCTCAACCAAAAGCACCAACCTACTCCAAATCACCATACAAAATTGTTCCAATCATAAAAACATACCCTTAAACACAAGAATCATCAAATTATGGCGGATTCAAGCCTAAGTTTCAACTAAAACTTCCGAAACCTACATGCTATCAAAAACCCGACGAAACGATGTCCGAATGACCTGAAAATTTGCAAACATATCCAAAATCAACTAACAAAGCTACAAAAACTGTCAGAATTCCATTTCGACTCCCGGATCAATGCCTATCGACCGGATTTTCAAAAATTCCAAACTTCGGCATTTCAAGCCTAAATGAGCTACGGACCCCAAAAATACATTATGAACACGCTCCCAGGCCCGAAATCACCTAACGGGGCTAGCGGAACCATCAAATTTCCATTTCAAGGTTGTCTTAACACTGTTTCGAATACGAGCCATTTTTCAACTATAAAGCTCTCATTTAGGGACTAAGTGTCCCAAAACACTCCATATTCTAGAACCGAACGTCCCGACAAACCACAATAGCATAAATGAACTTAGGGAAAGTAGTTAATGGGGGATCAGGGCGTAAATTTCAAAAATGACTGGCCGGGTCGTTACAAAATCCTGCTTTTTGAAGGTCCAAAATCGCCCAAGAATGCAATAAATGGCAAAGTTCCAATTATGAAACTCTCTGCCCAGCTGCCTTTTTCTTTGCGAATGTGAAACAACCCTTATGCTTGCATAGGAAATGACCCAGATTATGATGACTTGGTCGTCATGAATGCGGCCAGCTGCCGGTCCTATCCTTCGCAAATGCGAGGGCACCTTTGCGAATGTTGGCCTCAACCCCTCCCAATATCCATCCTTTCTACGTGAACACATAGGATTTAGATACTAAGGCTCCATTAATGCGACCCCCTTCTCTTGATTACGAAGAGAAAATTTTCCCACTTCCCAAATTCTTCTCCGCGAACAAGATGGTCCTTCTGCGTTCGTGAACAAGGAAACCAGAACTAGAAAATCTGGTTTCCTCAACTTAACTACGGGCGGTCCGAAATAGACCCAAGCCCCTCGGGACCCTTCCAACTATATCAATAAGTTTATAAATATAATTCGGACCTTCTTGAACTCGCAAAATGCATAAAACAACAACAAAACCAAGAATCACATCCCTAAACCAAATTGAATCAAAATATGAACTTCAAGCTTCCAAATCGCTTTGAATGCGCCGAATCATTCTAAAACTACTCGAAATGACACCAAATGTTTTGTGCAATTATTAAATCAACGAAACTATTCACAATCTGGATCCCATTTGGACCTCGATATCACCAAAACCTACTCCAAACCAAATTTAAAGAACTTCAAAACCTTCAATGAACCAACTTTCACTTTTAGGCGTCAAAACGCTCTCGGTACATCTAAACCCGATCAGAACATACATCCAAATTCAAAATCATCATACAAACCTACTGGAACGGTAAAATTACACTTTCGATGTCGTTTACTCAAAATACTGACCGAAGTCAAACTTAGCCTTTTTAGCCAACCTTAAGGAACCAAGTGTTCGGATTTCAGCCCGAACCCTTCCAAAGCCTAAACTAACTATCCCAGAAAGTTATAAAATATTAAAAATACATACAGGGAGACTTATTTAAGGGAATGTGGTTCTAGAAAGTAAAATGGTCGGTCACATCGTTACATTCTCCATCTCTTAAACAAATGTTCGTCCTTGAACAGGTCTAGAATCATACATGGAGTGTTGAATAAGTGTGGACATCTACTCTACATGTCCTCCTTGGACTCCCAAGTTGCGTCATTGACTGGATGGCCCCTCTACTAAATCTTTACTGCAAATATCCTCTTGGATCTCAACTCGCGAACCTGCCTATCAAAAATGGTGACTTGCTCATCCTCATAACCCAGGTTCTCATCTAACTGAATCATGTAAAAGTCTAACACATATGACAAGTCGGAATGATAGCTCCAGAGCATAGAAACATGAAAAATAAGATGAACTCCCGATAGACTGGGAGGCAAAGCAAGCTCATAAAGAACCTCTCCAACTCGTCTCAACACTCAAAAGGGACTATAAACATTGGGCTTAACTTGACCTTCTTCCCAAAAATCATAATCACTTTAATTTGGGAGAATTTAAGAGAACCTTTTTGCACACCATAACTGATACATCACGTTCCTTCAGACCCGCATAACTTTTCTGTCTAGACTGTGCTGTACGAAGTCGCTCCCGAATCAACTTTACCTTTTCCAAGGAATCCTTCACAGAATTAGTACCATATAACTTAGTCTCATTGGGCTCAAACCACTGGATGGGAGAACGAAGTCGCCGCCCTTATAAAACCTCAAATGGAGGCATCTCGACGTTAGACTGATAACCGATGTTGTAAGCAAACTCGACGAAAGGCAAGAATTGATCCCACTGCCCTCTAAAGTGAATCACACATGCTCTAAGCATGTTCTCCAAGATTTGAATTGTCTGCTTCGACGACCGATCAATCTATGGATGAAATGTTATGCTAAGCTCTACACGGGTTCCCAACTCACTTTGTACTGCTCTCCAAAAATGCGAAGTAAACTGAGGTTGCTAGGTTATATGTGTATCTCTATTATGTTTTGATGATCTAACAAACTTACTGATAAGAACAAGATAAGGAACCTGATACATAACCTCAAGAACTTAAACATCAACAATTATCCAATTGGAGAGACAATCAACTCTTCAAGTTCAAAGGAACAACATAGGGAAAAACAGAGGGACTAGATTTCTACCAGTTTTCGAGGAGACTGTACAAGTCAACTGCCCTAGTTGTAAAATTGTTGCATGCACATGCTACAATATAGAAATCGTGCCGCAGTCAACTTTATGGGGAATACCCTTTACCTAATTTGCTATTTACATCATTCAAGTGATGTCAAAAATGAGATATTTGCATCAAGCAAAGGTAAAACAAATTACTTGCATGTTCAAGAACTCATCAAGCATTCTCTCAAGTCCGTGTCAATCTTGCAAGTGATTCTCAAGGGCATCAAGAATGAAGAACAACATAACCAAGGACCCGTTCTATGTATTGAAGTTATTACATGTCCTTAGTTGTGTTGTACCTTTGTTAAAGCACCCTACTTGTAATTCCTACTTAGGTTAGTTAGAAGCATTGTGTAATAAATCTTTGTAAATCATAAACCCTTGTGTTTGTGTATTGGATAGAGTTACTCGAGTTGTAGAGTCTTTGTAATAGAGTTATTACAAAGTGGCTTGTAATAGAGTATTATAAGTTAGTGAAGGATTAGGAGGTTAATAATTATGTTTAAAGTCTTTGTAATAAAGTTATTACAAAATGGTTGTAATAGAGTGTTACAAGTTAGTAAGGGATTAAGAGGTTAATTCCTAGGTTTAAAGTATTTGTAATAGATACTATAAAGTGTCTTTTAATACTTTACAAGTTGGTGAGGGGATAATAAGTTAATTCCTAGGTTACAATTGGTTGTAATCAAAAGTTGCTCGGTAGTAGAGTGATAAGTTAGGATTTTAACATGATTATGCCCCTACTTGCTATTGCTTTTGTTATGAATTTCAACAAAATAGTCCCAAAAGACTCACAAGTTACGCTTGATTGTAGGTTTGAGCGACAAGATGAAAAATGTCAAAGATCGGCTCAAAACGGAGTGACACATGCCAAGTATCATAGACCAAGTGAAGTGGGGACCAAAAAGACCTAGCTTAGACCACACTAATTTGCCACAGGGCCGCGCTAGGAGATAAAGATAGTGATTATTTCAAGGGCAATCTGCGCGGCCGCACTCCATTTCTATGCAGTACGCGCCAGTAAAGTTCAGAGGCTTACAATTTCAAGGCAAATCCCACGCGGTCACGCTATAAATCAGTGTGGTCTACGTGGATAAGATTCAGAGAGATGATGTTCTTTCCCAAGTCATGCCACGCCGCCGCGCTCCATTTATATGTGGTCTACGCTCGTCGTCTAGTGTGGCCGTGCTACCTTCTTCCACGATCCGCGCTCCCAACTTTAGAGAAGAGATATTTACCAGTCTAAGAGCCTACCCGACCGCGCTACCTTTTTGCGGGGTTCGTGCTGACCCCGCAGGGGAATTTTTGTCCAGTTTTTCTGGCCTGACATAAATCGAACATTTTACCATTTTTAGGTTAAGTTTTGTATTGAGATAGATATTACACTCGTGAGACATATGTTTTAGCCTATTTTGGGCAGTTTAGCTCTATTTCAACATAGATTATTGTAGTTTAACATTAGCAATTAATTAATATGGTTGTTTTTTCTTCTGTTTATTCTTTAATTATGTCTAGCTAAACCCATTAGATGGGGTTGTGGCTCTACCTAAGTGTGGGTAATTGATAGGTGTTGCTTCTTAATGATAGATTGATATTGGTTGTTTGTTATTTTGGTTAATTTTATGCTTTAATTGAGGATAGGTGGTTGCAAACATTGATTCTAGCTTAGTGGGTTTTGACTCTCTTCAGAAATAGAGTCTCTGACCCTATAATTGACCCGACAAAGAATTAGGGTGGACCCATGAGAAATGGTAGTCCCAATTAACGGGTTAAACCTCGAAAGTGTAATAACCCTACTTGAACCCGAGTTTTTTGGTCTAATTAGCCTACCCAATTGGTCTCGAGAGAGTCACTTAGGTAAAATTGCTCTCTCTACCGAGAGGTGTGAGAGTGGGTACAATTGTGCAACGGTTATATCATTGATCCCAAATATGTCAATCTATTATTAGTAGCCTCTACCTGTTAGTTAACTACCTAGGTGATGCCATGACCCTAGTGCCTTTCTTCATATAAATTACAACTTAGAAAATATTTCTTTAGCATAATTTAGTCTTACCCTTAGTTGATAATAGTAGTTGATAAAAGAAAACCCAAGCAGAAACGCATTCTTAGTCTATACAAATAGGCAACTCCATTCCAAGATCCATGTGGAAAAACGACCTCGATACCACTAATTAGGTAAATGTTTTAGTGCATGCTCTTCCTACCATTGTGTCAGGTTGAGTTAGCTGCGATCACTTTTTGGCGCTGTTGCCTGGGAGCTTACGGTGTTGACTACATGTGTAGCTAGTTTTGTGTTTTGCTTCTTTTTCCTTCTTTTTACTAACTTTATTTGTGTCGATCCATCAGTTACACATGGCTCTAAACAAAAATGACCCTCTTGGAAATGCCTTGGTGGGCGAGGAGGTTAAACATTTTAAGCAAGATGAGCTTCCGGTACCTCAAGTACCATAGAGAGGTAGAAATGTCAATGCAAATCCAAATGACCAAATCCTAGACCCTCCTCCGCTACCGCCAAGAGTGGCCCCAAGATTCTTTCCAAACCAGCGTTATGCAAGTGCCATAGATCCTCCTCGAATCCGGGTAGGGAATTTTTAAATCACCAATGTCATGTTGATGCTTCTCGAGCAAAAAAGGTATTTTACGGGCTCCTCCGACCAAAATGCATACAATCACTTGAAGGGGTTCATAGATACTTGCTGTGGGAGTAAGAAAAAAAACGTGTCAGAGGATGCTTTGAGATTGAGGCTTTTCCCGTTCTATCTTCGGGGTAAAGCATTGGATTGGTTAGAAAGGCTTCCAAATCATTCCATCACAACATGGGATGATTTGTCGGATAAGTTCATTGCCAAGTTCTTTTCTCCAAGTCATATGGCAGTGCTCCTTGATGAAGTTTTGGCTTTCAAACAAGAGCCAACAGAACCGCTGCACGAAATATGGGAGAGATTTAGAACTATGGTTAAAGAGTGTCCAAATAATGATATGAATGATGTGATAATTCAACAAACATTCTATAGGGGCGTCAACACAACCAACCAATGTATTGTGAACCAATTGGTGGGTGGAAATTTTATGAAGCTCTCGTACAATAAAGCTTGTGATGTGTTAGATGAAATGACCGATACTTCTTTGGCATGGCAAAGCTGGGCAAACATTCCTCAAGGTGATCCGAATTTTATACATTTGCATAAGGAGTTGCATGATAATGGCCAGCCATTGCCGAACTCACAAAAATAATGAACCAATTGGCGAAGATGCAATTGCAACAAGTTCAAAACCCATGCCAAGTCAATGTCATGGAAGGAGTGAATATGATAAAAAGAAGGCAAAGAGGTCAACAACCTCGAGTAAACTGTGATAACTGTGATTGTGGTTATCTGAACGAGTGCTATGATAAGCAAAGTGAAGATTGTTAATTTGTTAACAACTCCCAAAGAAATAGAGGAAACAAGGGAAATCAATAATGGCAATCCCAAGAAGTTGGGGCAATCAACAAGGAGGTGGAAACTGGAATGGGAATAACCAAAACAACAATTGGGGGAACCAAGGCAACAAGGGTGGAAATTGGAATGGATACAATAACAAAAATTGGAAAAACAACATGGTCAAGGTGGGTGGAACAACAATGGTGGTCAAGGTAATCATGGACAAGGCTTTCTAAGGCCTTCGATGTCTCAACAACTGAACAACCCGCCACTGTTTCAATCTCAATGGTCTAGTTCTTCGGGAAATGATTTTGGAGAATCGAGGTTATGTTTGAGCAAATGATGAAGAAGAACAAAGACTCTGATGCTCAATTGGCTTCTCACAACACTTCCATTTAAAACATGGAGGTACAACTTGGTCAAATTTCTCAATATTTAAATACTTACCCAAAGGGTGCTCTACCAAGTGATACGGTAGTAAACCCCAAGGGTGGGCACAACAATCATATGATGGTGGTGCCCACGCAAAGTGGAAGAGCTAGTGATGTTCATGCCTCAAGAGAAAATAAAGTTATGGTTGATGAAGATAAGTTGCGTGATGATGATGGGCCTTTTGGGGTTGAAGATTAGTGGACCATGTATGAGAAATGATTTGCAGATTGATATTCATGAGGTTGAGGAGGACACACAAGAGGCCATGAAATCATCACCGGTCGTGCCCAAAGCCAAGGCACCCTTGCCTAGGTCTCCTCCGCCCTATCCTCAATGGTTGGCCAAGAAAAAGGGTAACAACCAATTCAATAATTCATTGAGATGATGAAGAGTTTGACTATCAATGTGCCTTTGGTGGAGGCACTCGAGCAAATTCCGGGTTACGCAAAGTTCAAGAAGAATTTGGTTACAAAAAAGAGATCAATGGAGTGTGAGACAATCAAGATGACCCATAAAGTGAGCGCAATTGTACATTCTATGGCTCCAAAACTTGAGGACCCCAGCGCATTCACTATCCCATATACCATTGGAAGTGCCGACTTTTCAAAAGCCCTTTATGACTTAGGGGCGAGTATAAATTTAATGACATATTCGGTCTTCAAGACTTTCAGAATTGGAAAACCTCGCTCGACTTCAATGAGGCTTCGACTGGCGTATAGGTCAGTGAAGCGTCCTTTGGGTATAATCGATGATGTCCTTGTTCGTGTTGATAAATTTATCTTACCGGCCGACTTCGTGATAGTACATTGTGAGGTGGACTTCAAAGTCGCAGTTACCCTTGGAAGAGCTTTCCTAGTTTCGGGGAAGGCTTTGGTCTATGTCGATGTGGGAGAGTTGACCTTCCGTGTTGGTGATGAAAAGGTGGTGTTCCATGTTTGCAAGTCTGTGAGGCAACCAAATAGCACGGAGGTGTGCTCGTTTGTTGACATTGTCACGCTAGTGATAGTGGATGACACAATCACAATGATTAATGTTAAAGATCCACTTGATGCTGTGCTTTTAAACATGGATGCTAATGATGAGGCCGGGAGAACTGAATGTGTAAATACTTTGCATGGTATGGGCTCGTATTCTTATGAGACTAGGAAGTTATCCTTGGATCTTGAGAATTGCAAAACTCCCCCAACAAAGATATGTATTGAGGAGCCACCGATGTTGGAGTTGAAAGCACTTCCTCCTCACCTCAGGTATAAATACTTGGGCCCTAATTTCACTTTTCCTGTTATTCTTTCATCTTGCTTGACTAACATCTAGGTTGACACCACTTTGGCGGTTCTACAAAAGTGTAAGAGGGAGATTAGATGGAGATTGGCGGATATTTGAGGTATAAGTTCTACTTTTTTCATGCACAAGATCCTTTTGGAGGAGGATGCACGGACGTCTCTTAGATATCAAAGAAGATTAAATGAGGCTATGCAAGAGGTGATAAAGAAAGAGGTTATCAAGTGATTGGACACCGGTGTGGTTTACCCAATCTCGGATAGTTCATGGACCTCTCTGGTCCTATGTGTTCCAAAGATGGGTGAAATGACAGTCGTCACTAATGCCAACAATAAGTTTATTCCTACTTGGACGGTTACGGGTTGGATAAGGTGTATGGAATATAGAAAGATCAACAAGGTCACGAGAAAAAATCATTTCCCTCTACCATTGTTGGACCAAATGCTCGATCTTCTTGCGGGCCGGGCTTTTTATTTTTTTTAGATGGCTACTCGGGGCACAATCAAATTCTCATTGCCCTAGAGGATCATGAGAAGACAACCTTTACATGTCCGTATGGAGCATTCACTTTCTCGAGAATGTCATTTAGACTTTTTAATGCCCCAGCGACCTTCCAAAGATGTATGATAGAAATTTTTACCGACATGGTGGAGGATATCTTGGAGGTCTTTATGGACAATTTCAGCATGGTGGGGGACTCATTTAAGGAATGCCTAGTGAACTTGGATAAGGTGTGGAAAGATGTGAAGAAACCAATCTTGTACTCAACTGGGAGAAATGTCACTTTTTGGTGCAAGACGGTGTTGTATTGGGTCACAAAATCTCAAAACATGGAATTAAAGTCGATAAGGCAAAATTTGAGGTCATCTCAAGGCTCCCTCCCCGAACTTCTGTCAAAGAGGTGAGGAGTTTTCTTGGTCATGCCGGGTTCTATCGGCGATTCATTAAAGACTTCTCGAAAGTTGTGAACCCGCTTTATAAATTTTTGGAAAAGGATGTCAAGTTTATCTTTGATGAGAGGTGATGTAGTCTTTTGAGCTATTGAAACAAAAGTTGACCACAACTCTTATTATCACTGCACCTAATTCGGAATTGGCCTTTGAACTTATGTGCGATGCGAGTGATGTGGCGGTAAGTGTTGTGCTAGGCCAAAGAATCAACAAAATGTTCTATCATATGTATTATGCTAGCAAAATGATGAATGATGCCATAAGAAACTACACGGTGACGGAAAAAGAGCTATTAACCAATGTGTTTGTGATGGAGAAATTTTGTCCTTATCTTATGGAGCAAATGTGATCATACCCACGGACCATGCAGTCCTCCGGTATTTGATGAAAAAGAAGGATTCGAAAGAAAGGTTGATGAGATGGGTCTACTCCTTTAGGAATTTGATCTAGATATTGTGGATAGGAAGGGAAGCGAGAATCATGTTGCGGACCATTTATCCCGTCTAGAGAAAGAGGGGAGACCAAGAAATGTTGTTGAGATAAATGATACTTTCCCCGATGAGCAGCTTCTTTCCGTTTCTATGGGTGACATACCTTGGTTCCCGGACATTGCCAACTTCATTGTGATCGGCAATGTCCCGTGTGATCTCTCTTCCAACCAAAAGAAGAAACTCAAACGGGATAGCTTGTATTTTTATTTGGAAGATCTGTATTTGTTTAAAATTTGTACGGACGGGGTGGTAAGAATATGTGTACCAAAAAGTGAACAAATGAACATATTGGAGGCGTGTCACACTTCTCCTATGGTGGCCATCATGGGGGAGTGAGTGTGGCGTCAAAGGTCTATTGGCCGACATTGTTTCAAAATGCTAGTAACTTAGTTAAGGTATGTGATGCGTGCCAATGAGCCGTCATGATTTCACAAAGGGATGAGACACCTCTCATTACAATTTACGAGGTGGATATTTTTTATGTTTGGGGCATTAATTTCATGTGCCCGTTCGTGAGCTCTTGTTGAAACACGTATATTCTTGTGGTGGTGGACTATGTTTCAAAGTGGGTTAAAGCCATGGCTCTTTCCAACAATGAAACCTGAAGTGTCATGACGATCTTAAAAAAGAGTATCTTCACTAGGTTTGTAACCCCTCGTGCTATAATTAGTGAGGGGGTTCCTATTTTTTCAACAAAGCGTTCGACTCATTGCTCGCTAAATATAGACTTAACCACAAAGTGACCACCCCTTATAATCCACAAGCTAGTGGTCAAGTGGACGTCTCAAATCGATAAATAAAGAATATTTTGTCCAAAATAGTAAATGCTAATAGGACCGTTTGGTCAAAGAAATCGGATTATGCCCTTAGGGCTTATCAGATAGCTTACAAGACTCTGATTGGTATGTCGCCATATCGGTTGGTGTTTGATAAGGCTTTCCATCTTCTAGTGGAATTAGAACACAAGGCTCCGTGGGCGTTGAGAAAGTTTAACTTGGAATGGGATGTTGCAGCCAACCTCCGAGTGGAGCAATTGAATGAATTTGATGAGTTTAGATTTCCTGGCTACTCCAGCTCGTCCTTGCATAAAGAGAATATGAAGTACCTCCATGACAAGTATGCTCGGGGTAAAGAATTCAAGATGGGCGACATGGTTCTTCTTTTCAATTCCCGGTTAAGGTTATTTTCGGGGAAGCTCAAATCTAAATGGAGTGGTCCTTTTGAAGTGGTATTTGTGACTCCTTTTGGTGCTCTTGATCTCAAAAACAAGAATGGTAAAGTATTCCTGGTCAATGGGCATCGTGTGAAGAACTATTTGGGAAATATTTATGACAACCACGTGGTGGAACACATTCACTTGAAGTGATATGATGGTAACATGCATCGTGCCACGACGTTAAATCAGATGCTTCATGGGAGGCAACCCATGACTTTTTGTATTTCTTTGATTTTCTTTGTAGACTAGGATTTTTGAGTTAATGGTTTGTGAGATGTTGTAGGGATAATGTTGAACCAGTGTAGAACAAAAGCACAAAATGTCAAGTCTCTTAAGTTTGCCAACGAGGCCGCGCTACAAAATTGTGCGGTCTGCGCAGTCTGATGTAATGGAAGTCAAGTCTCTAAAGTTACCAGTGCGGCCGCGTCACACTTTTCTGTGGTCCGCGCTGAGTGGACCTAAACGTTCATGCTATCCGAAGTTTCCCACGTGGCTGCATAATAAAATAGTGCAGTTCGCGTAGGCAGCTCAGTTCAATGTGTAGGACAGAAATCCACCGCGGTCCGCGTCCATTTCTGTGTGGCCGCGCAGGTAGGTAAGTGATGGGTCCCATAGGTTTTCTATAGATAGAGACCCTAGGCCTCAGTTTCCCTTCTACGCACCCTGACTTCCTAAGCTTAAATTTTTACTATTCACTAAGACATTTGCTTCAAGTAGTTGAATCTTCATAATCCCTGGTAACATTCTTTGCTAACTTCATTCATAGTTTTAATTTTTAATTGTTTTGCTTGCTTCTCAGTAGTATAACTTCTTTTTTTTTTTTCTTAGGTTTAATTATTATGTCTAATTTTTTTTTTGTGTTAGTTTTAAACCCCGGGCATAAGTTACAATATGGTTAATTGAGTAGGGACAACTAGGACTCAGAAATTGATCAAAAATGGACTCAAATGAAAAAACCCTAACTCAGTTAAAACCCTAGGCCTAGCGTGGCCACGAATCCTTTTTGTGCGGTCTGTGCCCATCCAACGTGGCCACAGACCAAATCAGTGCGGACCGCATCGGGGGATTCAGAGAGGTACTTTGGGATCTTTTCTCAAGTGCAGCTGCACTCTAGTTTTACGTGGTCCTCGCTACCCTAGCGCGACCGCGTGACTCTTTTGCGCGGTTCGTGCCCCTTGTTCTGCTTTACTGTATATGTATCATGAATTCAACTATTTCATCCAATTCACTACATGTTCTTAAACTAACAATGTTAGACATGTATTTGTGCAGACCATGGTTAAGAAACGAGGAGATAAAGAACAACAACAACCCGGGAGATGTGGTTCCTCCCGAGGGGTTAAGGGAAAGAGGATTGTTAAACTCACTTCCCAGGTTCGGGAGAGCATAAAAAAGAATCATAAGCTGATACATGCTGCTGATTGAGCTGCCACCCACTATTCGGAGAGTTTGCACCATCCCGAAGTACCACTCCAATTACATGATACTCATTTACCTTCACCCACCTCTAAAAGACCGGTCAATGTAGTTTCAGATTCGTCTGATGAGTCCGTAGCAAGAAGTGAAGAACTGTCACACCTCCTTTTGGCGCGCCCCTTACCCCCGAGGGTTAGAGAAACGGGCGAGGAAGTTTTTCAAATTTTAATGACAATATTCGATACATGATTATTTCATTTATTCAGAGTCGCCACTTGGAATAAATTAAGGTGTCCCAAGTAACCGATTTATTCAAATCCCGGATCGTGGAAATTTTGACTTTCCAAATGATGTCTGCGAACCAGAAATTCTAAGTAAGGAATTCTGTTGACCCGAGGGGAGGTGTTAGGAACCCCCGGATCCCGTGGTTCTAGCACAGTTGCTTCAATTATTATAAATGGCTAAAATATCTGATTTTAATACATGTTATAAATTATGTGCTCTTGATTAAACTTTAAACCACTTTATTAATTCAAAAATGTACATTTAAATATTTAAGCAAAGCAAACCTAGTCGCAACGTAGACTCGGGCCATCGACGAATATGCAATTCAAAAAATGTGTCCGGACAACTTATTTAAACCTATGCCGATTAAAGCGATCGTTAAACTAGACAAAAAACAATTTATCTAAAAAAAATATCCGTTGAGGTAATTAAGACCCATACAAGACGATATCCTATTCTGTGACTTATTAAATTAGGAACTAGGATTGACAGAAAATGTATAAACTAGTGAGAAAATAGATCAATTATGCCAGGTAGAAATAATTCACCACGGTTCATTATTAGACGTGAGGTTATTTATTTTGGATTTCACTACTCTCAATCCGATGTTAATTGACAAGATCGGAACTATGCGATTAGAGTCGAACTAGCATTGGCATCTAAAGCATTGGCTACTTATCTTGTTTGCTTAACTACAATAGGATTCAAAGGAAAATCAAACAAAAGAAACTCGAAATGGTTCAAGCTATCTTATACTAATAACTAGCATAAATCAAACTATCACCTTAAACATGCTTAAAATACTTGACTTTAACTGATTATCTATTTAAAGTTTCAAAGAAGATCCCAGTCCGAACTAGCTAGTTTTACTTACACAAATCCAAACATTATCTATTTTGGGGGTCTTCATCTCTAGGGTTAGAGATGGGTTAGGGGAAATGAAATGGATTTGGGGGGTTTTGGTACATCAAAATGGAAGAATAAACCTGGGCCGTTAGATCAACAGAGATCAACGGCTAGGATCATTATGGTAGGGCAAAAACGGGGTCGTTTTGATTTAAGTGGGGTTTGGGTCATTTAGGCGGGTTGGACGGGTTAGGGAGGGTTGGGCCTGATTTTAATCTCAATTCTTTTGGCCTAGTTCCGATTTTGCTCTATTATATCATTTTGTTTCTTTTCTGTTCACTATCTTTTGTTCCAAAACTAACAAACATAGAAAAAAATAATTCTAAAAGTCTTAAATTAACTTATAGAAATAAATCAACTCATAAAAAGTATCAGTTAACTCTTAATAATAATTAGACCTTAAATGTTAAAAAATGCAAAATAACATTAATTTGTGAATTATTTGTTTTCATTTTTTGTAAAATAACTTAATTACTCCTAATGGTAGAATTAAATCCTAAGAATACAAATGCTATATTTTTGGTGTTTTCTTAACTTAACAAATAAACAAGCACAAACAAACGCAAATAACAAGAGAAAAAATAACACAAAATCCACAAATATTGCAAACACAAAACTGTTTTATTTTGAATTTTTGGGAGTAATTCTCATATAGGTCAAAAATTACGTGCTCACAGCTGCCCCTCTTTGCGCGAAAACGCGAAGAGTTTTCGGGCAAAGAATTATAAGCAAATACGAGCGATTTTTGCCTATTCGAGCACTCCGTGTGAAGAATTTTGAAAAGATCTTGATCAAGCCGTTTCTTCGGGAGGCCTCCTACATATCCTGGGCTAAATAGGCATCAGGTCAATGTAGTTTGGGAAGTTTTGGTAGTTGGGACCACCTTGGACTGACAACTTGCTGTTAATGTTGCTATTGTTGCTGTTTACTGCTTACTGACCTCCTTATTACACCAAAAGAGAAATTAAAGCTAAGCTAGCTATGCTATCAACTATGAGTTATAAGATTCCTATCTATGATTCTCTTGAGAACTTGATCTTGAGTCTTAGCTGATTTTGCTGTAGACCTCGATCTGAATATTGATGCTTGCAAGCTGTACATGCTTGTTTATTCCTGTGACATTGAGTAAAATAGGATTGGCTGGGCTCGTGACTTCAATCAAATTTCAAGCAACCCGCGCTTTTGGTTTATTACAACATCTAAACTCGTCTTCTTTTGGTTATGTTCTTCTTTTCTTCATTCTGGATTGAGACTCAACTCGTAAGTTATCTCGATCCTTGTATCTCGAGGTCAAACTTGTTTAGACAACAAAATGAACAAACGAACATAATTTGTCTGCCCTAGTTTCACTAGGAAAATTTCGTGAGTTAGTTGTGACACATAAAGTGATTAAAAAGACTCTTCGGTATTGGCCAAGAGAATTTTGATTTTTTTTAAACCTAGTTTCGAAAATAAATATTCCACAGTTTTCTGGCCGGGAGACTTTCTTAAAAAGGTTCCACAGTTTTTTGGCCGGGATATTTTGAAAAAGATTCAACGGTATTTTGACAGGAAAAAGAAAAGAAGGGGGTCCACAGCATACTGGCTGGGAGATTCTCAGTTTTCTGACCAGATTACTCTTAAAAGAAATGCTTCACGGCTTTCTGGCTGGAAGACCCTCGGTTTTCTGCATTAGGTTTTTAAAAGAAACGCTCCACAGTTTTCTGACCGGGATATTGAAAGAAATTTTTCACGGCTTTCTGGCCGGGAGGTCCTCGGTTTTCAGGCTAGGGTTTTAAAAGAAATGGCTTCACCGTTTTCTGGCCGGGATTTTGAAGAAATGTTCCATGGCTTTCTGGCCAAGGGGATCCTCCGTTTTTTGGCCGGGATTTCGAAATAAACGTTTCACGGCTTTCTGGTCAAAAGACCCTCGGTTTTCTGGCCGGGGTGTTGAAAGAAATGGCTTCACGGCTTTCTGGCCGAAAGACCCTCGGTTTTCTAGCCGGAAATGCTCCATAATTTTCTGACCGGGAAATTCTCGATTTTCTGGCTGGGATTTTGAAAGAAACATTTCACAGCTTTCTAGCCGAAAGACCCTCGGTTTTCTAGCCGGGGTTTTGAAAGAAATGGCTTTATGGCTTTTTGGCCGGAAGACCCTCGATTTTTGGGCCGGGGTTTTGAAAGAAATGGATCCAAGGTTTTCTGACCGGAAGAGCCTCGGTTTTCTGGCCGGGGATATTAAAGAAATGGCTTCACGGCTTTCTGACAGGAAGACCCTCGGTTTTCTGGCCGGGGTTTTGAAATAAATGGCTTAACGACTTTCTGGCCGGAAGACCCTTGGTCTTCTAGCCGGGGTTTAAAAGAAATGTTCCATGGCTTTCTGGCCAAGAGGTTCTCGGTTTTCTGGCCGGGATTTAAAAGAAATTTGGACTAACATGATTTGATTCTCTTTTGGATTTTTCATTTTCCTTTCCTTCTTCCTTTTTGGGTTTTCTTTCTAGGCATTTTCCTTTTACTCATCAACAATGTATAAAATAATGCTTTTGGAAAGAAACTTCCCTTCTGGGCGTTTTCCTTGTCATGGAGCTATTCCAATGCTCGCGCATTTCATTTCTTTAGACTGCACCTTCTTTGCACAGCTAATTTGAGATAGACCTGTTTTCAACAAAGAACAATTTGTTAGTTGAAATGGCGATTGATTTTGTGGCCTTGATTATCTTCATTGCTTAATCTTGGCCTCATTTCCTTTGAGAAATTTGTTGCTGATTGTCTTTGAGGGTGACCTTCTTTCAACCAGACCGGGTTTAGCCTCGGGATTCCATGAGGACTCGCCTGTGTGGGCTTTGTCTTTCTGTCTTGTTCCGTTTTTAAAACCTTAGCCTTTGATTTCCTTTTCTTCCTAACATCCTTTCCTTTTGAAACAATTGATCATCATGATCAGTCGGGGTTGGATTAATACATCAACTGAGGCTGGGTCTTTTCTTTTCCTTTTGACCAGACGAAATTCTGTACAAATGGTCCTGCCACCTTTTCTTTGTAATAGTTTCGGAATTCAAAGTTAAGCCAAAAGGGATTCGAAAAGAAATGAACAAAGAATAAAAATTATAAGAATGAATAGAAGTCCCTTTCGGGGGAAAAAGAAAGACTTATGTGGGGTGTATGATGGCTTCAAACTAAAATGACTTGCTTCTTGAACTGGATGCTCAATCGTCACGAACACTCATCTTCCTATAAACCAAACGGGTCTATGTTTCCAAACTAGGGAACCTTGCTAGGGCCTTTAGTGGTGAAATACTTTTTTCGGTTGATAGCGCCCTTTGCAGGTCTTTGCTAGTCGACCTCTTTCATTTCTCTTCTTACCATCGCCCGATAGCACTCTTTGCGAGTTTTTACTAATGGACTCTCTCATTTTGTATTTCTCTACTCCCATCGCATTATGGTGCCCAAAGATTTTCACCAATAAGACTCTCTCATTTTATTTCTTTTAATTTAAGATGCTTCGGATCTCAATAATGATGTTTCTCAGTTTCTATGTCTCTGCATTGATCTTGAAGGACTTGTACTCGGTTCCGGGTGAAAAGAATTATGGACAAAATTACAACTCCGGAACCATTTGGTGAACTCTTAGTCAAACCATTAAAATACCTGCCCCAGTTTTAGTTTCGGGGAAAATTAGATTTTTGTTTTGGTGTGACTGAACTTCAGATAGAGGCTGCCTACGTATCCTTTCGGAATCAAGTCAGAACGTAGTTCAGGCAACTTTTTTTTGTTTTGTTTTGTTTTTTTTTAATTTGGTTTTGGATTCCAAAGAGGGTACCCAAGGAAATGTAACCGGCTCAAAGGGTTTACAAAAGGGTTGGTAGTGTTTGGGTAGCAGGAATAAAAGCCTTCAATCATTTCGACATGCAAGGACATCACTGAAGCAAACTCAAACATAATACCTTTTGATAGCATCTGCATTCACAGCTGACTCAGGATCATTTTCTTCCATATCTCCAAAGTATAATGCTCCTCTCGGCAGTATATTCCTGATGATGTATGGCCCCTTCCAATTAGGAGCGAATTTTCCTTTCGCTTTCTGGTGATGTAGAAGAATGCGTCTTAAAACCAACTGACCTACTTCAAAATTTCTGGGTCGTACTTTCTTGTTGTAAGCACGACCAATCATTTGTTGGTACAGCTGTCCGTGACAGACCGCGGCCATTTGCTTTTCATCAATTAATGTTAACTACTCCAATCGAGTTTTAACTCATTCACTATCCTCAATCTCTGCTTCAACAATTGTCCGGAGTGAAGGAATTTCTACCTCTGCCGGTATCACAGCCTCAGTTCCATAGACTAGTAGTTATGGGGTTGCTCCTACCCATGTGCGTACTGTAGTACGATATCCCAGCAAGGTGAAAGGTAATTGTTCATTCCACTTTCTAGAACTCTGGATTGTCTTCCTCAAAATCTTTTTGATGTTTTTGTTTGCTGCTTCAACAGCGCCATTGGCTTTAGGCCGATAAGGAGTGGAGTTGCTATGCGTTATTTTGAATTGTTTGCATATTTCTTCCATCAAACGACTATTCAGATTTGCAGCATTGTCTGTGATGATAGTTGCAGGTATACCAAAACGACAGATAAGATTTGAATGTACGAAATCCACCACGGCTTTCTTAGTGACTGATTTGAGAGTGACAGCTTCAACCCATTTTGTGAAGTAATCGATAGCGACCAGTATGAATTGGTGCCCATTCGAAACTTTTGGCTCAATTGGGCCAATGACATCCATTTCCCAAGAGACAAAAGGCCACGGCACAGACATAGGATGTAGCTGAGTTGGAGGTGCATGAATCAGATCTCCATATACCTGACACTGATGGCATTTCCGGACAAGTAAAACAGTCTTTCTCCATAGTTATCCAATATTCCCAGCTCGAAGGATTTTCTTGGCCAAGTCATACCCGTTCATATGAGGCCCACACACTCCTGCGTGTACTTCATGCATGATTCTCCCTGCTTCTTCGGCATTAACACACCTTAAAAGGTTAAGATCCGGGGTCCTTTTATACAGGACCTTGCCGCTCAAAAAGAGACTACCTGCATGCCGCCTAATGGTCCTCTTTTGATCTCCAGTAGCATATTTAGGGTATTCTTCTATTTTCAAGAATCTTTTGATATCGTAGTACCATGGCTGGATGTTTGGTCCTTCTTCAATTGCATTGCAATAACCATGTCTTTCCCTGATTTGGATTTCTAAAAGATCGACGTGGGCGTTGACTAGATAAGGTAGCATTGAAGCTAGAGTGGCAAGTGCGTCAGGCAGTTCATTGTGACATCATGGGATGTACCTGAACTCTATCGATGCAAATCGCTTGCCAAGAATATCCACATGCTGTCGGTAAGGGGGGAGCTTAACATCTCGAGTCTCCTATTCACCTTGGGCTTGTTTGATAATCAGATCTGAATCTCCCATGATCAGTAAATCTTCAATACCTTGATCAATCGCCATATTCATGCCCATGATAAAGGATTCATATTCAGCCGTATTGTTCGTGCAAAAGAAATGGAGCCTAGCCGTAGCTAGGTAATGCTGAGCGGTAGGAGAGATCAGAATTTCCCCAATCCCTACACCTTTAGCGCTTACCGCTCCATTGAAGAACATTTTCCAAGCATGAACGTCTTCTAAGACAACTTTTGTCATGTTTACCTCTTCATCAGGAAAATAGGAATTCAATGGTTGATACTCTTCATTAATCGGGTTTTCGGGCAAGTGATCTGCCAACGCCTGGGCTTCATTGCCGTGCGAGTGACATAAACTATGTCGAACTGAGTGAGCAGGATTGGCCATTTTTCCATCCTTCCAGTGGGCATTGGTTTCTGGAAAATTTACTTCGAAGGATCTTACCTGGTAATGAGGTGATTGGTATGAGCTTGGAGGTAGTGTCTCAATTTTTGATCGACCCATGTCAGAGCACAGCACGTTCTTTCCAGCAAAGTGTACTTGATCTCATAACTAGTGAACTTCTTGCTCAAATAGTAGATTGCCTACTCTTTCTTCCCCGTTACATCATGCTGCTAGAGGACACAACCAAAGGAGTTTTCCAAGACTGTCAGATACAAAAATAGATGTCTCCCTTGATCCGGCGGGACTAATACTAGAGGGTTCGACAAATATTCTTTGATTTTGTCAAAAGCCTCTTCACATTCAGTTGTCCACTTAATTGCAGCGTCTTTCTTTAGCAACTTGAATATGGGCTCACACGTCGAAGTCAATTGGTTTATGAACCTGCTGATGTTGTTTAGTCGGCCCCAGAAGACTCATTACGTCTTTCTTCGTTCTTGGAGAAGGTAAATCCTGGATGGCCTTTATCTTTATGGGATCTAATTCAATACCTCTTCTACTAACTATGAAACCCAAGAGTTTACCTAATGGGACTCCAAAGGCGCATTTGGCCAGATTCAGCTTCAAATCGTACTTTCGCAACCTTTCAAAGAATTTCTTCAAGTCTCGGACGTGATTGCCCTGGGTTCTAGACTTGATGATCACATCGTCCACGTACACCTCTATTTATTGATGCATCATGTCGTGGAAAATGGTAGTGATGGCTCTCATGTATGTTGCTCCGGCATTTTTCAAACCGAATGGCATGACTCGGTAGCAGTAAGTGCCCCAAGGTGTGGTGAAAGCAGTCTTCTCGGCATCCTCTTCATCCATTAACACTTGATGATATCCCGCATAATAATCCATAAATGATTATATCCCATGCTTTGCACAGTTATCAACGAGGATGTGGATGTTCGGTAAATGTAAGTTATCTTTGATACTTGCCTTATTCAAATCTCGATAATCCACGCATACTCGAGTTTTCCCATTCTTCTTTGGCACAAGAACAACATTAGCCAACCACGTGGTATACTGTACCACTCGAATTACCCCCGTTTTTAACTGCTTGGTAATTTCTACTTTGATCTTATCACTGATGTCAGTTTTGAACTTCCTTTGCTTTTGTTGCACTGGGCGACAATTAGGGTTGATTGGTAATTTGTGCACCCCTAGATCGACCCCTAATCCTGGCATCTCATCATAAAACCAAGCGAACACATCTTTAAACTCAAAAAAGAGCCGGATTATTGCATCTCGAGTTTTCTCATCTGTATGGATGCTTATCTTGGTCTCTCTAATCTCTTTGGCGTTTCCCAAGTTATCCGGCTCGGTGTCATTCAAGTTTTGCTTAGGTTTATTCTCAAAGTGATCCAATTATTGATTTATTTGCCTAAAAGCCTCTTCTTCATCGTATTCCAGTTCTTGGTTCATTATTTCCAAATTAGGTGGAGTGTTTAGATTTGAGCATGAAGTCCGCAAATATGTCATGTTATTTAAAGCCGCATTATTATGACTGCAAAAAGAATAAATAACAAAAATTAGAAAGAGTGCAAAAATGACGATGAAATATTTATTTCATTTCTTGGAATTTTTGGAAGATAAACAAGGTTACATTTGGAAGATTAAATACAAGAAAAAAAAGAAAGACAACCAAGTTATGCCCTGAAGTAACTTGTGATGCAGGAAAAGTGACAGGACAAGTCTACCAGAACTCTCGCCTGACTGGGAATGGTGTAGCCTTCCAATTTTGCAATTTGGCCTCTGTTCCATCATACAGCACCTCAGCAGTGCTGGTACCTTCTCCCAACTGAACCATATTGACATTGTAGAGCATTTGCCTCATAGATCCACATGTCTTTAATTTCCTCCGCTGTGAAAATCTCTTCTTCTTCTTCTTCTTCTTCATTGTACCTTGGTGAACAAAGGTTTGGTATAAATGTGGCAATGGTCGTGGTAGAACCCATCCATTTTCCTTTCTTTTTTCGGCCCATTTATCATCTTCGGGGGTAGGGCGAAAGCCTACTCCAAAGAACTTTTCGGTTGTGGGCAAAATTATCAGCTTCGATATTCCTTGTAAGGACTTTCCCAAACCTTTCCCTGGCTGGAAGCCGTGCTTGATCATTTCTTTCGCCACCATAATTGAGGCACTAGACAAGAAAGGTTGGGGGCAAAGGCTCCCCTCTTCATGTTGATATGCCAATACAACCTCAAAAGCATGATAGACGATGTGCTCACTCCCTTCTTTCGCTTCTAAGAATGGGATAGATGGATCCCGATAGATTTATTGCTCGTCCTCCCCGTGGACCATGATTTCTTGCTCCTCGTGCTCGAACTTTATCATCTGGTGGAGGGTAGAGAGTACAACCCCGGCTGCATGAATCCATGGCCTTCCCAGAAGAAAGTTGTAAGACGTGTCCATATCCAGAACCTGAAAGGTTACTTCGAAATCCACTGGGCCAATGGTCAAAACCAAATCGATCTCTCTGATCGTGTCCCTTTTTATGTCGTCAAAAGCCCGTACACAGACATTGTTGTGTTGAATTCTCTCGATCCCAATTTTCATGCGTTGCAAATTTGAAAGCGGGAAAATGTCTACCCCAGAACCCCCATCTATCATGACCATTTTGACATAAACCTTCACATTTGACGGTCAAATGTAGAGCCTTGTCGTGGCCCGCTCCTTCCGGAAGCAAAACAGGTTTGCTAAAAGAAATTTGATTGACCGCGAAGAACCTCTCTGTCATTCATTCAAGCTGCTAAATCGAAATCTCAACTAGCACATATGCCTCGTTCAAATTTTTAAATAAAACCTTTTGAATGCTCAGCGGACTTCATCAATAAGGACAACATGGACACCTGTTCTGGGTACTTGCGCAATTGGTCTATCACCTCATAGATAGGCATTTGCATTTTCTGGAAAAAGACCTTAGCTTCTTCGCGCTTACAGGCTTCTTGGATGGGAAACACTTCCGTGTGGCATTATTCACCTTTTGTGTGTCCAAATACTTCTGCACCAAGACGCTCCCTGACAATTCTCCTGCGGTCTCTTTTCCTTTGCATATAACAACCATCTGTTGATAATTCCAAGGTACAGCAGACGGGTCTGTCATGGGTTTCTGTTGCACGCGTGCAATAACCATGGGTTCATTTGGCTGCAGTGGTTTAATTGCCTTTCGGACCACATAAGTTCCTTTTGGCACATACATTGTTGTTTCCTTTTTCAATTGAAACTTCTTTGAAGCACTTATTGTCAGGGGCCTTTCTAATTGACCTCGTGGGAGGCAAATAACTCCATTCTTCTGAGACGCTGTCCTTTCTGCCTTTGTCTAAATTTTCTTTTCAAACCCGGTTTTGGTAACTTCATTCTTCTTCCCTATTTTCTCTTGTTTTGGGGTAGCATCAGGCCGTTTCTCCATGTCGGCGATGGCAATTATTTCTTTCAAATAAGGATCAAACTCCTTATCCTCGCAAATCATTCCGATCACTGGCCCATTGTTATGGGCCGGCAGTGGGTTATTTGTCACATTTGGAACATCCTCATCTGCAAACACTATCCTCCCTTGGTTGATCAATTCTTGCACAGCTTTCTTTAAGGTCCATCAATTATCAGTGCTGTTCCCCTCAACTCCCAAATGATAAGCACAATATACTCCTCGTTGGTAAGCCAGAGAGTTTGGATTCTGCCTATTCTGGGGAACGGGTTGTACTAGATTCTCTTGCATGAGCTTGGGAAAGAGGGTGGAATATGGTTCCCTAATCTGTGTAATGTTCGACTTGGGTGGTTCACGAGGGCGAGTGTTTTTTGGTCGGAAGTTGTATTGGTTTAGGTAAGGATGTTGATTTTTTTGGAATAGAGGTGGGTTTCTGTTGGTTGGTGGCTGCGGCCGGCCAAAAGGCTGAGCATTCATGACCGCATAGGGTGGAGGCGGAGGAGCATAGGCCATACCGTGGTGCGGATAATAATGTTGGGGGGCCCTTTCAAAGAACACTTGTCTTGGAGCTTAAAACCTCCTATCTCCAACTGCTGCCATGATTGTTTCTTCTTTCTTTTTGCTTTTTGCCATCCCTCCGGAACCTCCTTGGATGGCTTGGGAGGTTGCTCGAATGGCTGCCTAACTCAAAATTCTTCCTGTCTTTAAACCATTCTCCACCATTTCTCCAATCTTGATCGCCTCTGCGAAAGATTTTCCCATTACTGTAGATAGTCTGGTTCTTGAGCCTGGAGGAAAGTAGTGACCATTTCTATTTCGTCCATAGGGGGTTTCACCCTGGATGCTTGCTCGCTCCATTTGATAGCATATTCTCTGAAGCTTTCTGAGGGCTTCTTCTTTAAGTTTGATAAGGAATTCCTGTCTGGCGCGATGTCAATGTTGTACTCGAACTGTTTTACAAAATCTCTGGCCAGATCATCCCAAATGTGCCATCAAAATATGTCCTGATCCATATACCATTCTGAAGTTATCCCGATCAAGATTTCTTCGAAATATGCCATAACTAATTCTTCCTTGCCGCCAGCACCTCTCAACTGATTACAATATTTTTTTAGGTGAGCAATAGGGTCGCAATACCCGTCATACTTTTCAAACTTTGGCGTTTTAAAGCCTGACGGCAAATGGATATGTGGGAACATGCATAAATCTGCGTAGGAAACGCTTTTCTGCCCGCTTAGACCTTGCATACTTTTTAAGCTTTGTTCCAGGCTTCTCATTCTCTTTGCCATCTCATCCTGTTCAGGAGCTTTTGGATTTTGGCCTGGCATGAACTCATATCGGGGTGGCTGATAAGAAAAAAATATCATAAAATATATAAATGATTATCTTCATATTTTATTGTTAATCCATGTGTTTCTTTGCAGGAAATGTGAAATTTAAGAAAAATGCAGCAAATTACCATGTCAAGAGACATGTGAACACAAGAAGTACAAATTAAAAATTACAAAAATATAAATGGCGTTGTATCAAGAAAAAGATAACACAAGAAGTACAAATTAAAAATTACAAAAAGATACATGGTGTTGTATCAAGAAAAAAATAATATATATATATATATATATAGTTGAAAGGAATTAAAATGCACAAGATCGTGGCTTTCCAACTTGGCAAGTTGGAAAAGAAGACAATCATCAAAGTAAAGGTTTATTGAAACCAAAGTAAATCCTTTATTTTTTAGAAAGCTTGTGAAAAAGAATAACTATAAATATTACCCTTTTGAGCTGCTTGAAGGAGTCATCAGGGGAAGAAGCTCATAATTATACTTCTTTTCCATTGTCAGAACTTTCTCCTCTTCAAGTTCATTAGTTATTAAAATATTGGCAATTACTCTAGTTCCTACTTTTAATTAAATAGGGGAATTATTCTTCTTGAATATTTCTTTCTATTTTCTTATTTGATAGGATAAGAAGATTATCGTTGGTATTATTAACTCCGGTATGGAGTAACATTCTTATGTTGGGAGAATGATAGATCTTAATATTTCTATATAATAATAGATATTATTCCTCAATTTCACATACTTGAGCTGAGCTTTTCATTTAAATTTTATCTGCTTTATAGTTAGGTGTTATTTAATTTGTTAAACATCTATCTATTTCGTACTATATCTTAATTTCTCACTAATTCTGTAATCGAAAGAGACGGAAAAAGTAAGGTAGTTAATTTTGGTATTGATAGATGTTAAATTTTATTGTGACATCTAGCTCTCATATGTTAAAATTGACTCTACACTTATTTGTAATCGAAAGAGGCGAATAATGTAGCATTCAATTATAACAAGTAGGGTAACCGAAAGGGACCTGCTAAAAAGAGCATGTTTTAGTTCAAGTATATATATTTCTAGTTGTTTAATATTTCCATTTTAACGATTAATTCGTATAATCGAGAGGAGTGCAATTAATTGTTCAACAATAGTAATAATATATAAATGTAATCGTAAGAGGCATTTATACAGTTATGAGAAATAGAAATTGAAGAATAAATATATCTACTGTATAATAAAAAAATTAAGTGAAGTCACGATTCCAACATCTTTTTATAATATATATTTTTTCTATTGCTCTATTCATGAATTTTTAGTTAGTTAATTCACAACTCAACTCTTTCTGATTTTATCAAATAGTAATTAAAACAAGAAACGTCTGTAGAATAGATAAACAAATCTCTGTGAGTTCGACATCTTTCTATATTATAATTTGATAGAGTACGAGTTTAATTTATATACACGTTAGAGACTCGTCAAATTTTTGGCGCCGTTGCCGGGGATTGGCTAAAATCCACTAGAGATAAATTATTTTATTACTAATTTCAGATTATTATTATTATTATTATTATTATTATTATTATTATTATTATTATTTTATGTCTAATTATTTTAACTTTTTCTGCAGAAATTTCAGAAAGTGTATCACCCGTTCCTCTTCTAGAGAACTAGTAGAATACGATCCTGAAATTAAAAAATCCTTAGGGTTGTTACGAAAAGAACACTCACGATCTCAAATTTTCACAATAAAGGAAATGGATAACGAAGAACTTAATAACCAACTTCACCCACACCAAGTAGAAGAGCAGTTTGATGAGGTGGCACCATGTGACGACCCAAAGGGTCATCACTTATTTAATTAATCATTTCGAGCTTCTGAGGTCTTGAAAACCTCATTCTATGTTGCCTCGATTTACGTGCACGATCCGAGCTTGTAGCCGGAAAGATTTTGTGATAGAAAATATGAATTCTATGAGAAATTTGGATAAAAATGATATTAATATTGATATGGTTGACTTCGGTCAATATTTTTGGTAAACGGATCCGGTCCCGAGATTGGATGGTCCCGAGATTGGATGGTCCCGAGAGGTCCGTAGAAAAATATGGGACTTGGACATGCGTCCGGAGTCGAATTCCGAGGCCTAGAGCCCAAGTTATGAATTTTTATGTGAAATTGTTTTTGATGCAATTATTAAAGGAAATAAATTAATTGACCTTGGTATCGGGCTCGTATTTTGGTTCCGACGCCCGGTACAAGTCTTAAATATTATATATGTGATTTCTGTAAAGTTTGGTGACATTTGGATGTCGTTTGAGGTGTTTGGACCTTGAGTTCCAATGTTAAGAAGTTTTGAAAATCAAAAGTATGAAAATCATGAGTTTGAGGCTTGATTTGATTAAAACGAAGTGATATTGGCGATATGATCGCACGAACAAGTCCATAATGTGTTTCTGAGGTTGTGTACATGTTTGGTTTGGAGCCCGAGGGGCTCGGGTAAAGATTTGATAGGCCGTTGGATGAAATTCTGAATTTTTGAACTGCTGGTTTTTTCACCCAGTTGTTGGCTTCGCAATTGCGAAGTATATATCGCAATTGCGAAGGGGACAGGCTCGCAAATGCGAACATTCATCGCAAATGCGAAGCCCCCTTTGGCTCAGCCTTGTTCGCAAATGCGAACAATTGTTCGCATTTGCGAAGGTCCCCAGTGCCTGCCTATGTTCGCAAATGCGAACAAAAGTTCGCAAATGCGAACATTCCATGTGACTGCCTTGGTTCGCAAATGCGAACCATTGTTCGCAAATGCGAACACTGCCTTATACAGCATGTGTTCGCAAATGCGAATATTAGTTCGCAAATGCGAACTGTTCGCAAATGAGAACAAATGTTCGCAAATGCGAACTTCCCAGCCTTAGCTTATTTTTCAAACTCCAGAAATTGGTCGGGGTTCGCAATTGCGAACCCATGTTCGCAAATGCGATCACAGAGACCTGAAAAACGCGAATTTCAGTCATTTCTTCACATTTTACAAAAACAAAACACCCATTTGCGATTCTTCAAGGATTTCTTCTTCATCAAAATGATTGTAAGTCACTTTTTACTTAATTCTTTCAATTCCTAACATCATTAAACATGTTTTTCATAAGAAATCAATGATTTTCATGGTAGAATTCTTGTTTTTGTTAGAAAATAGGGTTTTTCATAAATTGGGGAATTGGACCTCGAATTGAGGTCCGATTTTGGAACAAATCATATACATGAACTCGTGGGGGATGGGTAACCGGATTTTGGTCCTAACCCCGAATTTCGACCATGTGGGCCCGGGGTTGAAATTCACTATTCATGGCAGAATGTTGTAAAAGTTGTATTTGGTATTAAGAATTAGTTTGTTGAGTAGAATTGATGATATTAAATCAATTGTGTATAGATACGGTTGGATTGGAGCCAAATTGAAAGAAAAGACATTTCCCCGAAGTGAATTGTTTATAAGCATTCAAGGTAAGTGTTTGTTCTATCCTTGCTTGAGGGAATAGGATTATGTGTTATGTGTTATGTGATCGAGTGCGGTGTATGGGCTGTGGTGGCGAGCATCCATACACTGGCGTCTAGTATGACTGTGAGTCGTTGGAAAAATGAGTATTTTGAGATATATTACAGATGAATTGTTATTGTTCTCCCTTGTTGGGACTTGTTGTGAAGATAATTATTGATTGCCCTTGATGGGACGGTTTATGAATTACTGTTTCTTTCTTTGCCCTTAACCGTGATTGTTATTTGGGTGAGGAAGAGAGATAATGCACGAAGGGTGATGCCGTGCCATGTTTATTTATTTATGCACGAAGGTTAATGCCGTACCCTATTATTGATTATGCACGAAGGATCATGCCGTGCCCTATTATTGATTATGCACGAAGGATCATGTCGTGCCCTATTATTGATTATGCACGAAGGATCATGCCGTGCCCTGTTATTGAACCATGTACGAAGGATCATGCCGTACTATGGATGTGAGGATGAGAGTAAAAGCACGAAGGGTGATGCCGTGCAACCGCTTGCTATTTCTTGAAGTGATATTACTTGTGTTTACATTATACTTTGTTTTTCCTTGTGAAATTATTAACTGTGGTTAATTGTTGAATTCTTTAAGATATTCCTTATTGTGTTATTACTTGATTATTTCTTGTTATTTTGTGGTACACACATATATATTGAATTGCACAGGTTTATGTGAGTGTATGGTCCTAGGCTTGTCACTACTTCGCCGGGATAGGCCAGGCACTTACCAGCACATGGGGTCGGTTGTGCTGATGCTACACTTCTGTGCATTTTTGCACAGGTCCAGGTTACGATCAGGAGCAGCAGCAGCAGCAGTAAATAGATTGCGTGGGAGTTGATCACATTTGAGACCGAGGTAGCTTGCAGACGTCCGCAGGCCCGGCGTCTCTCTCTTTAATTATGTTATTATCTGTAGTCTCTTTATTCCGAGACAAACGGAATTATGTTATATTTCCTTCAGACTTTTATGTGTAGTATTCCATAGTAGTTAGTGAGTTGGTGACTCCACGTCTTGGGTAGAGGATTTCAGTATAATTTTCATATTGTAATAAGTTACTTCTATTTCGATAAAGTATTCCGCATTTATTTAATTGAAATTGTGTTAAAAACAGGATAGTATGAATACGGTGGCTTGCCTAGCTACCACGAGTAGGCGCCATCACGATCCCGATGTTGGGGGAAAATCCGGGTCGTGACAAGTTGGTATCGAGCTCTAGGTTACATAGGTCTCACCACTCACGAACAAGCTTAGTAGAGTTTGAGAGGTAGGTACGGAGACGTCCGTACTTGTCCTCCAAAGTTCTATTGAGTTAGGAAAGAGTCTCTCATTTGTTCTTTCTTGTCGTGCGACTTGTTCCTCAATTACCGATTGAATTTCTATTCTGTCCTTTCGCGGATGGTGAGGACACGCGCTTCTTCATCCGCTGACCAGCAGCCCGAGCCCCAGGCGGATCCCATGAGGGGCAGGGGCCGAGGCCGTACCGGAGGCCGTGGTAGGGGTAGAGCTCAGGCCCCCGGCAGCTACTCCGGAGGTGGAGCCTCATATTGAGATTGACGAGGAGGTTCCGGTTCCGGCAGCTCCAATGGGCCCAGCTCGGGTCCCGGGAGAGGCTTTATTTACCCCGGATCTCCGGGATGCCTTGGTCAGAATAGCGGGATTCATGGACAGCATTGCCGGAGTGGGTCTATTATCAGTTGCCCCAGCCACTTCTCAGGCTGGAGGAGGGGCCCAGACTCCTATTACTCATACCCCGGAGCCAGTAGCTCCTCAGCCTCAGGCACCAGTAATTCAGCCAGCTGTGGCCACTCAGTCAGGTACCACAGCTTATGCCGGCGATGGAGCGGCCATGACTTTCGATTCGTTATGGAGGCTTGATCGGTTCTCCAAGCTATTTACCACTACATTCGGTGGAGCCGCATCAGAGGATCCTCAGGACTTTTTATTCGGTTGCCATGGGATTCTCGAAGACTATGGGGATTGTGGAGACAAACGGAGTTGACTTCGTACCTTCGGACTTGCGGGATCCGCCAAGACTTGGTGGAGAGATTATTGCTCGACTCGACCAGCAGGGGTCCCCAGCTTTATCATGGGACCGGTTTGCGGAACTATTTATGGAGAAGTTTCTCCTTGCTACTCAGAGGGATGTACTTCGGAGGCAGTTTGAGCGCCTCCGTCAGGGCACTATGACAGTTACACAGTATGAGACGAGATTTATCGATTTGGCTCGTCATGCAGTGGTGATACTTCCCACCGAGCGGGAGAGGGTCCGCAAGTTTATAGATGGGCTTAATCATCCGATTAGACTCCGGATGGCTATGGGCGTGGGGAGTGACATATCATTTCAGGAGGCAGCCAATGCAGCACGCAGAGTTGAGATGGCTCTTGCTAGGGGAGGCGGTTATTCTTCGGATAAGAGGCCTCGTCATTCGGGTAGGTTTGGTGCTTCTTCCTCTGGTAGCAGAGAATCCTTTGATAGAGGCCAGTCCTCCAGGCCTTTTCATTCCGCCCTTCAGCTTCACAGGGTGGATCAGGTGATCGTGGTTCTCGGGGGCATTATTCAGACCAGTCTCCTATTAATGTTCAGCCGCTTCAGAGTGTTCGTGGAGGCCATACAGGTCGTCAGGGCCAGCAGCCCTATTAGCCTAGGAGTTGCTACGGTTGTGGCGACCCGGGTCATATTATCAGGAATTGCCCTTTAGCAGCGGGCAACTCTCAATAGCGAGGTCCTCGTCCTATGATTCAGGCCCCAGCTGACCCTCAGCCTGCCCAGCCAGCGAGGCGGGGGTAGAGATTATAGAGGTGGAGGTCGAGACCGTAGAGGTGGAGACCGTCCGGCGAGAGGTAGAGGTCGGCCGGTTGATGGTCGTCCTAGAGACGCGGCTCGGAGGGGAGGTGCAGATTCCCGATTCTATGCTTTACCGGCCGGGCCAGAGGCGGAGGCATCGGATGTTGTGATTACGGGTACTATTCTTGTGTGTGGCGAGAGGTGCTTCGGTATTATTTGACCCTGGATCTACATATACATATGTGTCTTCCTACTTCGCACCGTATTTGGTCGTGCCTAGCTATGCTCTGGATATTCCAGTTTATGTGGCTACGCCGGTGGGTGACTCTATTGTAGTCGATCGGGTGCATCGTTCGTGCATAGTTATATTTGGGGGTCTTGAGACCCGTGTTGATCTGTTGCTCTTGGGTATGGTAGATTTTGATGTCATATTGGGGATGGACTGGTTGTCCCCATATCATGCTATTCTTGATTGTCATGCTAAGACTGTCACCTTAGCCTTGCCAGAATCACCCCGATTAGAGTGGAAGGGTACCTCAAGCCACTCCGTTCGCATTGTTATTTCTTATGTTAAGGCTCGACGTATGGTCGAGAAGGGGTGTCTAGCTTATTTGGCTTATGTTCGTGATTCCGGCGCAGAAGTTCCTTCCATTGATTCAGTCCCTATTGCACGGGAGTTTCCTGAGGTTTTTCCTTCAGACCTGCCGGGCATGCCACCCGACAGGGATATTGACTTCTGTATTGATTTGGCACCGGGCACTCAGCCCATCTCTATTCCACCCTATCGTATGGCCCCGCCGGAACTAAAAGAGTTGAAAGATCAATTGCAGGACCTTCTTGAGAAGGGCTTTATCAGGCCCAGTGTTTCCCCCTGGGAGCACCTGTATTATTTGTAAAGAAGAAGGATGGCTCAATGCGGATGTGTATTGATTACCGGCAGTTAAACAAGGTGACAATCAAAAATAAATATCCATTGCCGAGGATTGATGATTTGTTTGACCAGCTCCAGGGAGCGAGGGTATTTTCTAAGATAGACTTGAGGTCAGGCTACCATCAGCTGAAGATCAGGGCGGCTGACATTCCTAAGACGACCTTTCGCTCTAGATATGGGCATTATGAGTTCTTGGTCATGTCCTTCGGGTTGTCCAATGCCCCAGCAGCATTCATGGAGTTGATGAATCGGGTATTCAGGCCTTACTTAGATCTGTTCGTGATAGTCTTCATAAATGACATTCTGGTGTACTCCCGCAGCCAGGAAGAGCACAAGCAGCACCTCAGAGTGGTTCTTCGGATTCTGAAAGATAATCGGCTATATGCCAAATTTTCTAAATGTGAGTTCCTGGCTGAGTTCGGTAGCATTTCTGGGTCACATTGTATCAGTGGAAGGTATTCAGGTAGACCCGAAGAAGATTGAGGCAGTCCAGAATTGGCCTCGACCAGCTTCAGTGACTGAGATCCGGAGTTTCTTGGGATTAGGAGGTTACTACCGTCGTTTTGTAGAGGGGTTTTCTTCTATTGCAGCCCCGATGACCAGGTTGACCCAGAAGGGTGTCCAGTTTCAGTGGTCAGAGGAGTGTGAGGCGAGCTTTCAGAAGCTCAAGACAGCCTTGACCACCGCACCAGTGTTGGTACTACCTACAGGTACAGGGCCTTATACAGTTTATTGTGACGCATCTCGTACGGGGCTTGGAGCGGTATTGATGCAGGATGGTAAGGTTATCGCTTATGCTTCGAGGCAGTTAAAGATACATGAGAAGAATTATCCAGTTCATGATCTTGAGTTGGCAGCAGTGGTTCATGCCTTAAAGATCTGGAGGCATTATCTATATGGTGTGACATGTGAGGTGTACACCGATCACAAAAGCCTACGGTACTTGTTCAAACAGAAGGAGTTGAATCTACGACAGCGGAGATGGTTAGAGTTGCTAAAAGACTATGATGTTACTATATTATATCACCCAGGTAAGGCCAATGTGGTGGCCGATGCATTGAGTAGAAAGTATGCCAGCATGGGTAGTCTTGCATATATTCCGGTCAATCAGAGACCATTAGCTCTAGATGTCCAGGCCTTAGCCAACCGGTTCGTGAGATTAGACATTTCTGAGCCTAGCAGAGTGTTAGCCCTGCACGGTCGCTCGTTCTTCCTTATTAGAGCGTATCCGTGAGAGGCAATTTGATGATCCTCATTTGCGTGAGTCGAGAGATACAATACAGCGGGGAGGTGCCACACAGGTAAACCTAGATGATGATGGGGTATTGAAATTGCAGGGTCGAGTTTGTGTGCCTAATGTCGAAGGAATTCGAGAGTTGATCTTAGCAGAGGCCCACAGTTCACGGTATTCTATTCACCCAGGCGCCGCGAAGATGTATCGGGACTTGCGACAGCACTATTGGTGGCGCAGAATGAAGAAAGATATCGTTGCGTATGTCGCTCGGTGTCTAAATTATCAGCAGGTGAAATATGAGCACCAGAAAACTGGTGGTGTATTCGAGAGGATTGAAATTCCCGAGTGGAAATGGGAGCGAATCACTATGGACTTCGTTACTGGACTTCCTTTGACTCGGAGAAAATTTGATGCTATTTGGGTCATTGTTGATAGGCTGACCAAATCAGCACACTTTATTCCAGTATCTGTCTCCTACTCGTCGGAGAGGTTAGCAGAGGTTTACATTAGGGAGATTGTTCGTCTCCATGGGGTGCCGATATCTATTATCTCTGATCGGGGTACGCAGTTTACCTCGCGGTTCTGGAGAGCGGTCCAGCAGGAATTAGGCACCCAGGTTCAGTTGAGTACAGCATTTCATCCTCAGACGGACGGCCAGTCCGAGAGGACTATTCAGATTCTAGAAGACATGCTTCGAGCCTGTGTAATTGATTTTGGAGGCTCGTGGGACCAGTTTCTACCATTAGCAGAGTTCGCCTGCAATAACAACTACCAGTCTAGCATTCAGATGGCCCCGTCTGAGGCATTGTATGGTAGGCAATGTCGATCTCCAGTTGGATGTTTTGAGCCGGGAGAGGCTCGGTTGTTGGGTACGGACTTAGTTCGGGAGGCCTTGGACAAGGTCAAGACTATCCAGGAGAGATTGCGTTCAGCTCAGTCCAAGCAGAAGACTTATGCGGATCGTAAAGTTCGAGATGTGGATTTCATGGTTGGTGAACGAGTATTGCTCCGAGTGTCGCCTATGAAGGGCGTGATGAGGTTTGGGAAGAAGGGCAAGCTCAGCCCTAGGTATATTGGCCCATTTGAAATTCTAGACAGAGTGGGAGGGGTGGCTTACAGACTAGCTTTGCCGCCTAGCTTATCAGCCATGCATCGAGTTTTTCATGTATCTATGCTTCGGAGATACCACGGCGATCCCACACATGTATTAGACTTCAGCACTGTCCAATTGGACAATGATCTATCTTACGAGGAGGAGCCGGTAGCCATTCTAGACCGGCAGGTTCGACAGTTGAGGTCGAAGAGTTATCCTTCCGTGCGTGTTCAGTGGAGAGGTCAGCCTCCTGAGGCATCGACCTGGGAGTCCGAGTCTGATATGCGGAGCCGTTACCCACACTTGTTTCCTGACTCGGTACTTCTTTCTTTTGTCCGTTCGAGGACGAACGGTTGTTTTAGAGGTGGAGATTGTGACGACCCAAAGGGTCATCACTTATTTTATTAATAATTTCGAGCTTCTGAGGTCTTGAAAACCTCATTCTATGTTGCCTCGATTTACGTGCACGATCCGAGCTTGTAGCCGGAAAGATTTTGTGATAGAAAATATGAATTCTATGAGAAATTTGGATAAAAATGATATTAATATTGATATGGTTGACTTCGGTCAACATTTTTGGTAAACGGATCCGGACCCGAGATTGGATGGTCCCGAGAGGTCCGTAGAAAAATATGGGACTTGGACATGCGTCCGGAGTCGAATTCTGAGGCCTAGAGCCCAAGTTATGAATTTTTATGTGAAATTGTTTTTGATGCAATTATTAAAGGAAATAAATTAATTGACCTTGGTATCGGTCTCGTATTTTGGTTCCGACGCCCGGTACAAGTCTTAAATATTATATATGTGATTTCGTAAAGTTTGGTGACATTTGGATGTCGTTTGAGGTGTTTGGACCTTGAGTTCCAATGTTAAGAAGTTTTGAAAATCAAAAGTATGAAAATCATGAGTTTGAGGTTTGATTTGATTAAAACGAAGTGATATTGGCGATATGATCGCACGAACAAGTCCATAATGTGTTTTTGAGGTTGTGTACATGTTTGGTTTGGAGCCCGGGGGGCTCGGGTAAAGATTTGATAGGCCGTTGGATGAAATTCTGAATTTTTGAACTGCTGGTTTTTCACCCAGCTGTTGGCTTCGCAATTGCGAAGTATATCTCGCAATTGCGAAGGGGACAGGCTCGCAAATGCGAACAATCATCGCAAATGCGAAGCCCCTTTTGGCCCAGCCTTGTTCGCAAATGCGAACAATTGTTCGCATTTGCGAAGGTCCCCACTGCCAGCCTATGTTCGCAAATGCGAACAATTGTTCGCAAATGCGAACACCCCAGTGACTGCCTTGGTTCGCAAATGCGAACCATTGTTCGCAAATGCGAACACTGCCTTATACAACATGTGTTCGCAAATGCGAACATTAGTTCGCAAATGCGAACTGTTCGCAAATGCGAACAAATGTTCGCAAATGCGAACTTCCCACCCTTAGCTTATTTTTCAAACTCCAGAAATTGGTCGGGGTTCGCAATTGCGAACCCATGTTCGCAAATGCGATCACAGAGACCTGAAAAACGTGAATTTCAGTCATTTCTTCACATTTTACAAAAACAAAACACCCATTTGCGATTCTTCAAGGATTTCTTCTTCATCAAAACGATTGTAAGTCACTTTTTACTTAATTCTTTCAATTCCTAACATCATTAAACATGTTTTTAATAAGAAATCAATGATTTTCATGGTAGAATTCTTGTTTTTGTTAGAAAATAGGGTTTTTCATAAATTGGGGAATTGGACCTCGAATTGAGGTCCGATTTTGGAACAAATCATATACATGAACTCGTGGGGGGATGGGTAACCGGATTTTGGTCCTAACCCCGAATTCCGACCATGTGGGCCCGGGGTTGAAATTCACTATTCATGGCAGAATGTTGTAAAAGTTGTATTTGGTATTAAGAATTAGTTTGTTGAGTAGAATTGATGATATTAAATCAATTGTGTATAGATACGGTTGGATTGGAGCCAAATTGAAAGAAAAGACATTTCCCCGAAGTGAATTGTTTATAAGCATTCATGGTAAGTGTTTGTTCTATCCTAGCTTGAGGGAATAGGATTATGTGTTATGTGTTATGTGATCGAGTGCGGTGTATGGGATGTGGTGACGAGCATCCATACACTGGTGTCTAGTATGACCGTGAGTCGTTGGAAAATAATTATTTTGAGATACTTGTTGTAAAGTGGATTATTGCTTTCCCTTTTTGGGACTTGTTGTGAAGATAATTATTGATTGCCCTTGATGGGACGGTTTATGAATTACTGTTTCTTCCTTTGCCCTTAACTGTGATTGTTATTTGGGTGAGGAAGAGAGATAATGCACGAAGGGTGATGCCGTGCCATGTTTATTTATTTATGCACGAAGGTTAATGTCGTGCCCTATTATTGATTATGCACGAAGGATCATGCCGTGCCCTATTATTGATTATGCACGAAGGATCATGCCGTGCCCTATTATTGATTATGCACGAAGGATCATGTCGTGCCCTGTTATTGAACCATGTACGAAGGATCATGCCGTACTATGGATGTGAGGATGAGAGTAAAAGCACGAAGGGTGATGCCGTGCAACTGCTTGCTATTTCTTGAAGTGATATTACTTGTGTTTACATTATACTTTGTTTTCTTTGTGAAATTATTAACTGTGGTTAATTGTTGAATTCTTTAAGATATTCCTTATTGTGTTATTACTTGATTATTTCTTGTTATTTTGTGGTACACACATATATATTGAATTGCACAGGTTTATGTGAGTGTCTGGTCCTAGGCTTGTCACTACTTCGCCGGGATAGGCCAGGCACTTACCAGCACATGGGGTCGGTTGTGCTGATGCTACACTTCTGTGCGTTTTTGCACAGGTCCAGGTTACGATCAAGAGCATCAGCAGCAGCAGTAAATTGATTGCGTGGGAGTTGATCACATTTGAGACCGAGGTAGCTTGCAGACGTCCGCAGGCCCGGCGTCTCTCTCTTTATTATGTTATTAGCTGTAGTCTCTTTGTTCCGAGACAAACAGAATTATGTTATATTTCCTTCAGACTTTTATGTGTAGTATTCCATAGTAGTTCGTGAGTTGGTGACTCCACGTCTTGGGTAGAGGATTTCAGTATAATTTTCATATTGTAATTGGTTACTTCTATTTCGATAAAGTATTCCGCATTTATTTAATTGAAATTGTGTTAAAAACAGGATAGTATGAATACAGTGGCTTGCCTAGCTACCACGAGTAGGCGCCATCACGATCCCGATGTTGGGGGAAAATCTGGGTCGTGACAAACCACGACGTGATGGAATACTCCGTGATTATGCAAGGCCAGATCATTTTGAAGGAGAATCAAGTGTGAGGAGACTGCCAATTGCAACAAATAATTTTGAAATTCGCACAGGCTTAATTCAAACCATTCAACAATCATGTCAGTTTGTTGGTGATGCAAGTGAAGATCCTCACACCCATCTAATTGATTTTCTGGAATTAGTTGAAACTTGCAAGTGCAATGGAGTTACAACAGATGCTATCAGGTTGCGGCTTTTTCCTTTTTCATTAAAAGGTGAAGCCAAAATATGGTTGCGAAGTCTACCAAGAGGTTCTATTACAACATGGGATCAAATGTCCCAGAAATTTCTTAATAAATATTTTTCACCTGCAAAAACAATTAAAATGAAGTAAGAAATTAATAATTTGATGCAGACAGATACTGAATCTGTATATCATGCCTGGGAAAGATTACCAACAATGTTAAGAAAATGTCCATGTTATGGGATCCAAGGCCCTGATATTTTATATATTTTCTATCACGGTCTTAAATGTCACGACCCGGATTTTCCTCCAACATCGGGATCGTGATGGCGCCTACTCGTGGTAGCTAGGCAAGCCACTGTATTCATACTATCCTGTTTTTAATACAATTTCATAATTAATTTATCAACAAACCATACCTTTAATTAAATAAGTGCGGAATACTTTATCGAAATAGAAATAACCAATTACAAGGTGAAAATCATACTGAAATCCTCTACCCAAGATGTGGAGTCACCAACTCACGGACTACTACTGAATACTACACATAAAAGTTTGAAAGAAATATAACATAATTCTGTTTGTCTCGGAATAAAGAGACTACAGCTAGTAACATAATTAAAGAGAGAGACGCCGGGCCTGCGGACGTCTGCAAGCTACCTCGGTCTCAAATGTGATCAACTCCCACGAAATCGATTTACTGCTGCTGCTCCTGATCGTAACCTGGACCTGTGCAAAAACGCACGAAGTGTAGTATCAGCACAACCGACCCCATGTGCTGGTAAGTGCCTGGCCTATCCCGGCGAAGTAGTGACAAGCATAGGACCAGACACCCACATAAACCTGTGCAGTTCAATATATATGTATACCACAAATAACAAGAATTAACCAAGTAATAACACAATAAGGAATATCTCAAAAAACTCAACAATTAACAACAGCTAATAAGTTCACAAGGAAAACAAAGTATAATGGAAACACAAGTAATATCAAGTCAAGGAATAGCAAGTAGTTGCACGGAATCACCCTTCGTGGTTTTACTCTCATCCTCACCAAATAAGCAAATAAAGTGCACGGCATCACCCTTCGTGCTTTTACTCTCATCCTCACATCCATGGTACGGCATGATCCTTCGTACATGGTTCAATAACAATGCACGGCATGATCCTTCGTGCATAATCAATAAAACATGGCACGACATTAACCTTCGTGCATAAATAATAAAACATGGCACGGCATTAACCTTCGTACATAATCAATAACAAGGCACGGTATTAACCTTCGTGCATAATTAATAAATCAAGGCACGGCATCACCCTTCGTGCATTATCACTCTTCCTCACCCAAATAACAATCACAGTTAAGGGCAAAGAATGAAACAGTAATTCATAAACTGTCCCAACAAGGGCAATCAATAATCATCTTCACAACAAGTCCCGACAAGGGAGAACAATAACAATTCTACAACCTGGCAAAGGTTCAACAATTTATCTGCAAATATGTCTCACAATAAGCATTATCAACGACTCACGGTCATACTAGACGCCAGTGTATGGATGCTCGTCACCACAGCCCACACACCGCACTCGATCACGTAACACATAGCACATAATCCTATTCCTTCAAGCTAGGATAGAACAAACACTAGTATATGATTTGTTTCAAAATCGGGGTTCGGACCAAAATCCGGTTACCCATGGTCGGAACTCGGGGTTCGGACCAAAATCCGGTTACCCATCCCCCCACGAGTTCAAGTATATGATTTGTTTCAAAATCGGACCTCAAATGGAGGTCCAATTTCCCAATTTATGAAAAACCCTATATTCTATCAAAACAAGTAATTCTACCATGAAAACCTTTGATTTCTATTGAAAAACATGTTTAATGATGTTAGGAATTGAAAGAATTAAGTAAAAAGTGAATTACAATTATTTTGAAGAAGAAGGAATCCGTGAAGAGTCGCAAATGGGTGTTTTTGTGTTGTGAAATGTGAAGAAATGAACTGAAAATTATGTTTTACAGGTCTTTGTGTTCGCATTTGCGAACATGGGTTCGCAATTGCGAACCCTGACCAATTTCTGGAGTTTGAAAAATAAGCTATGGCTGGGAAGTTCGCATTTGCGAACTTTTGTTCGCATTTGCGAACACTGGCAGGATAGGGGAATGTTCGCATTTGCGAACTAATGCGAACAAGCTGGCTTTCGGGCTTTGTCGCAATTGCGACACATTCTTCGCAATTGCGAAGACAGGCAATATACTGAAGGCCTCGCTTTTGCAAGGTTAAGTTCGCAATTGCGAACTCTGGTCCAGGTGTGCCAGTGTCGCATTTGCGACACTTTGTTCGCATTTGCGAACTTGGCTGGTTCTGGCAGGCATCGCATTTGCGATAATGGGTTCGCATTTGCGAACCCAGCCTTGAGCTGCCTTCTTCGCATTTGCGAGAAATTCTTCGCAAATGCGAAGCCAACAGCTGGGTGAAAAACCAGCAGTGCATAAATTCAGAAATTCATCCTACGGCCTATCAAATCTTTACCCGAGCCCCCGGGGCTCCCAACCAAACATGAACACAACATCAAAAACGCATTATGAACTTGTTCGTGCGATCACATCGCCAATAACACATCGTTTTCATCAAATCAAGCCTCAAGTTCATGATTTTTATACTTTTGGTTTTCAAAACTTTCAAACTTGGAACTCAAGGTCCAAAACATCTCAAACGACATCCGAATGTCACCAAATTTTGCAGAAAGCACATATATAATATTTTAGACTTGTACCGGGCGTCGGAACCAAAATACGAGCCCGATACCAAGGTCAATTAATCCATTTTCCTTTAACAATTACATCAAAAACAATTTCACAGAAAAATTCATAACTTGGGCTTTAGGCCTCAGAATTCGACTCCGGACGCATGTCCAAGTCCCATATTTTCCTACGGACCTTTCGGGACCATCCAATCTTGGGTTCGGATCCGTTTACCAAAAATGTTGACCAAAGTCAACCATATCAATATAAATATCAAAATTCCTCAAATTTTCACATATTTCACATATTTCAACATAAAAATTTTCCAGCTTCGTGCCCGAACTGTGCACGCAAATAGAGGCAACTATAAATGAGGTTTTCAAGGCCTCAAAAGCTCGAAATGATTAATAAAATAAGTGATGACCCTTTGGGTCGTCATAATCTCCACCTCTAAAACAACCGTTTGTCCTCGAACGGACAAAAGAAAGAAGTACCTGAGTCAGGAAACAATTGTGGGTAGCAGCTCCGCATATCAGACTCGGACTCCCAGGTCGATGGCTCAGGAGGCTGACCTCTCCACTGAACACGCACAGAAGGATAACTCTTCGACCTTAACTATCGAACATGCCGGTCTAGAATGGCCACCGGCTCCTCCTCGTAAGATAGATCATTGTCCAATTGGACAGTACTAAAGTCTAACACATGAGTGGGATCGTCGTGGTATCTCCGAAGCATAGATACATGAAAAACTGGATGCACGGCTGATAAGCTAGGCGGCAAAGATAATCTGTAAGCCACCCCTCCCACTCTGTCTAGAATCTCTAATGGACCAATATACCTAGGGCAGAGCTTGCCCTTCTTCCCGAACCTCATCACGCCTTTCATAGGTGACACTCGGAGCAATACTCGTTCACCAACCATGAAGTCTACATCTCGAACCTTACGATCCGCATAAGTCTTCTACCTGGACTGAGCTGAACGCAATCTCTCTTGAATAGTCTTGACCTTATTCAAGGCCTCCTGAACTAAGTATGTACCCAACAACCGAGCCTCTCCCGGTTCGAACCATCCAACTGGTGATCGACATCGCCTACCATACAACGCCTCATACGGAGCCATCTGGATGCTAGACTAGTAACTGTTATTGTAGACAAACTCTACTAATGGCAGAAACTGGTCCCACGAGCCTCCGAAATCAATAACACAGACTCGAAGCATGTCCTCTAGAACCTGAATAGTTCTCTCGGACTGGCCATCCGTCTGAGGATGAAATGCTGTACTCAACTGAACCTGGGTGCCTAACTCCTGCTGGACCGCTCTCCAGAACCGCGAGGTAAACTGCGTACCCCGATCAGAAATAATAGATACTGGCACTCCATGGAGACAAACAATCTCCCTAATATAAACCTCCGCTAACTTCTCCGACGAGTAGGAGACAGATACTGGAATAAAGTGTGCTGACTTGGTCAGCCTATCAACAATGACCCAAATAGCATCAAATTTCCTCCGAGTCAAAGAAAGTCCAGTAACGAAGTCCATAGTGATCCGCTCCCATTTCCACTCGGGAATTTCAATTCTATGGAATACACCACCAGGTCTCTGGTGCTCATATTTCACCTGCTGACAATTTAGACACCGAGCGACATACGCAACGATATCTTTCTTCATTCTGCGCCACCAATAGTGTTGCCGCAAGTCCTGGTACATCTTCGCGGCGCCTGGGTGAATAGAATACCGTGAACTGTGGGCCTCTGCTAAGATCAACTCTCGAATCCCTTCGACATTGGGCACACAAACTCGACCCCGCAATTTCAATACCCCATCATCATCTAGATTTACCTGTGTGGCACCTTCCCGCTGTACTGTATCTCTCAACTCACGCAAATGAGGATCATCAAATTGCCTCTCACGGATACGCTCTAATAAAGAAAAACGAGCGACCGTGCAGGCTAACACCCTGCTAGGCTCAGAAATGTCTAATCTCACGAACCGGTTGGCTAAGGCCTGGACATCTAGAGCTAATGGTCTCTGACTGACCGGAATGTATGCAAGACTACCCATGCTGGCATACTTTCTACTCAATGCATCGGCCACCACATTGGCCTTACCTGGGTGATATAATATAGTAACATCATAGTCTTTTAGCAACTCTAACCATCTCCATTGTCGTAGATTCAACTCCTTTTGCTTGAACAAGTATTGTAGGCTTTTGTCATCAGTGTACACCTTACATGTCACACCATATAGATAATGCCTCCAGATCTTTAAGGCATGAACCACTGCTGCTAACTCAAGATCATGAACTGGATAATTCTTCTCATGTATCTTTAACTGCCTCGAAGCATAAGCGATAACGTTACCATCCTGCATCAATACCGCGCCAAGCCCTGTACGAGATGCGTCACAATAAATTGTATAAGGCCCTGCACCTGTAGGTAGTACCAACACTGGTGTGGTGGTCAAGGCTGTCTTGAGCTTCTGAAAGTTCGCCTCACACTCCTCTAACCACCGAAACTGAACACCCTTCTGGGTCAACCTGGTCATCGGGGCTACAATAGAAGAAAACCCCTCTACAAATCGACGGTAGTAACCTGCTAATCCCAAGAAACTACGGATCTCAGTCACTGAAGCTGGTCGAGGCCAATTCTGGACTGCCTCAATCTTCTTTGGGTCTACCTGAATACCTTCCACTGATACAATGTGACCCAGAAATGCTACCGAACTCAGCCAGAACTCACATTTAGAAAATTTGGCATATAGCTGGTTATCTTTCGGAGTCTGAAGAACCACTCTGAGGTGCTGCTCGTGCTCTTCCTGGCTGCGGGAGTACACCGGGATGTCATCTATAAAGACTATCACGAACAGATCTAAGTAAGGCCTGAATACCCGATTCATCAACTCCATGAATGCTGCTGGGGCATTGGTCAACCCGAAGGACATGACCAAGAACTCATAATGCCCATATCTAGAGCGAAAGGCTGTCTTAGGAATGTCGGCCGCCCTGATCTTCAGCTGATGGTAGCCTGACCTCAAGTCTATCTTAGAGAATACCCTCGCTCCCTGGAGCTGGTCAAACAAATCATCAATCCTCAGCAGTGGATACTTATTCTTTATTGTCACTTTTTTTAATTGCTGGTAATCAATACACATCCGCATCGAGCCATCTTTCTTCTTTACAAATAGTACAGGTGCTCCCCAGGGGGAAACACTGGGCCTGATAAAGCCCTTCTCAAGAAGGTCTTGCAACTGATCTTTCAACTCTTTTAGCTCCGGTGAGGCCATACGATAGGGTGGAATCGAGATGGGCTGAGTGCCCGGTGCCAGATCAATATAGAAATCAATATCCCTGTCGGGTGGCAAGCCCGACAGGTCTGAAGGAAAAACCTCAGGAAACACCCGTGCAAAAGGGACTGACTCAATGGAAGGAACCTCTGCGCTGGAATCACGGACATAAGCCAGGTAAGCTAGACACCCCTTCTCGACCATGCGTCGCGCCTTAACATAGGAAATAACAGTGCGAACAGAGTGGCTTGAGGTACCTTTCCACTCTAGTCGGGGTGATTCTGGCAAGGCTAAGGTCACAGTCTTAGCATGACAATCTAGAATAGCATGGTATGGGGACAACCAGTCCATCCCCATTATGACATCAAAATCCACCATATCCAAAAGCAACATATCAACACGGGTCTTAAGACCCCCAAATATAACTACGCACAAACGATGCACTCGGTCAACTACAATGGAGTCACCCACTGGTGTAGCCACATAAACTGGAATATCCAGAGCATAGCTGGGCACGGCCAAATACGGTGCAAAGTAGGAAGACACATATGTATATGTAGATCCAGGGTCAAATAATACTGAAGCGCCTCTGCCACACACAAGAATAGTACCTGTAATCACGGGATCTGATGCCTCTGCCTCTGGCCTGGCTGGTAAAGCATAGAATCGAGGATCTGCACCTCCCCTCTGAGCTGCGTCTCTAGGACGACCATCAACTGGATGACTTCTACCTCTGGCTGGACGGTCTCGAACTCTACGGTCTCGACCTCCACCTCTATAATCTCTACCCCCGCCTCTGGCTGGCTGGGCAGGCTGAGGGTCAGCTGGGGCCTGAATCATAGGACGAGGACCTCGCTGCTGAGAGCTGCCCCCTGCCCGAGGGCAATACCTGATAAAATGACCTGAGTCACCACAACCGTAGTAACTCTTAGACTGATAGGGCTGCTGGCCCTGACGACCTGAATGGCCTCCACGAACACTCTGAAGAGGCTGAGCATTAATAGGAGGCTGATCTGAATAATGCCCACGAAATCCACGATCACCTGGTCCACCCTACGAAGCCTGAAGGGCGGAATGGAAAGGCCTGGAAGACTGGCCTCTGTCAAAGGATTCTCTGCCACCAGAAGAAGAACCACTAAACCTACCTGAATGATGAGGCCTCTTGTCTGAAGAATAACCGCCTCCCCGAGCAAGAGCCATCTCAACTCTGCGTGCTGCATTCGCTGCCTCCTGAAATGATATGTCACTCCCCACGCCCATAACCATCTGGAGTCTAATTGGCTGATTAAGCCCATCTATAAACTTACGGACCCTCTCCCGCTCTGTGGGAAGTATCACCACTACATGACGAGCCAAATCGACAACTCTCGTCTCATACTGCGTGACCGTCATAGAGCCCTGATGGAGGCGCTCAAACTGCCTCCAAAGTACATCCCGCTGAGTAGCAGGGAGAAACTTCTCCAGAAATAGCTCTGCAAACTGATCCCATGATAAAGCCGGGGACCCTGCTGGTCGAGTCAAGCAATAATATCTCCACCAAGTCTTGGCGGATCCTGAAAGTCTGAATGTACAGAAGTCAACACCATTGGACTCCACGATCCCCATAGTCTTGAGAATCTCATGGCAACTGAATAAGAAATCGCGAGGATCCTCTGATGTGGCACCGCTGAAAGTAGTGGTAAATAGCTTGGAGAACCGATCAAGTCTCTACAAAGAATCGAAGTCATGGCCGCTCCATCTCGGGCATGAGCCGTGGTACTCGACTGAGTGGCCACGGCTGGCTGAACCACCGGTGCTTGAGGCTGAGGAGCTGCCGGCTCCGGAGTACGAGCAATAGGAGTCTGGGCCCCTCCTCCAGCCTGAGAAGTGGCTGGTGCAACTGATAATAAGCCCGCTCTGGCAATGATGTCCATAAATCCCGCTATTCTGACCAAAGCATCCAGAAGATCCGGGGTAAATAAAGCCTCTCCTTGGACCTGAGCTGGACCCACTGGAGCTGCTGGGACTGGAACCTCCTCGTCAATCTCAATATGAGGCTCCACCCTGGAGTAGCTGCCTGGGGCTGAGCTCTACCCCTACCACGACCTCTGATACGGTCCTCACCATCTGCGAAAGGACAGAATAGAAATTCAATCAGTAATTAAGGAACAAGTCGCACGAGAAGAAAGAACAAATGAGAGACTCTTTCCTAACTCAATAGACTCTGGAGGACAAGTACAGACGTCTCCGTACCTACCTCTCAAACTCTACTAAGCTTGTTCGTGAGTGGTGAGACCTATGTAACCTAGAGCTCTGATACCAACTTGTCACGACCCGGATTTTCCCCCAACATCGGGATCGTGATGGAGCCTACTCGTGGTAGTTAGGCAAGCCACTGTATTCATACTATCCTGTTTTAATACAATTTCATAATTAATTTATCAACAAACCATAACTTTAATTAAATAAGTGCGGAATACTTTATCGAAATAGAAATAACTAATTACAAGGAGAAAATCATTCTGAAATCCTCTACCCAAGACGTGGAGTCACCAACTCACGAACTACTACTGAATACTACACATAAAAGTTTGAAAGAAATATAACATAATTCCGTTTGTCTCGGAACAATGAGACTACAGCTAGTAACATAAATAAAGAGAGAGACGCCGGGCCTGCGGACGTCTGCAAGCTACCTCGGTCTCAAATGTGATCAACTCCCACGAAATCGATTTACTGCTGCTGCTCCTGATCGTAACCTGAACCTGTGCAAAAACGCATAGAAGTGTAGTATCAGCACAACCGACCCCATGTGCTGGTAAGTGCCTGGCCTATCCCGGCGAAGTAGTGACAAGCCTAGGACCAGACACCCACATAAACCTGTGCAGTTCAATATATATGTATACCACAAATAACAAGAATTAACCAAGTAATAACACAATAAGGAATATCTCAAAGAACTCAACAATTAACAACAGTTAATAAGTTCACAAGGAAAACAAAGTATAATGGAAACACAAGTAATATCAAGTCAAGGAATAGCAAGTAGTTGCACGGCATCACCCTTCGTGCTTTTACTCACATCCTTACCAAATAAGCAAATAAAGTGCACGGCATCACCCTTCGTGCTTTTACTCTCATCCTCACATCCATGGTACGGCATGATCCTTCGTACATGGTTCAATAACAAGGCACGACATGATCCTTCGTGCATAATCAATAAAACATGGCACGACATTAACCGTCGTGCATAAATAATAAAACATGGCACGACATTAACCTTCATGCATAATCAATAATAAGGCACGGTATTAACCTTCGTGCATAATTAATAAATCAAGGCACGGCATCACCCTTCGTGCATTATCACTCTTCCTCACCCAAATAACAATAACAGTTAAGGGCAAAGAATGAAACAGTAATTCATAAACCGTCCCAACAAGGGCAATCAATAATCATTTTCACAACAAGTCCCGACAAGGGAGAACAATAACAATTCTACAACCTGGCAAAGGTTCAACAATTTATCTGCAAATATGTCTCACAATAAGCATTATCAATGACTCACGGTCATACTAGATGCCAGTGTATGGATGCTCGTCACCACAGCCCATACACCGCACTCGATCACGTAACACATAGCACATAATCCTATTCCCTCAAGCTAGGATAGAACAAACACTTACCTCGAATGTTTATGAACAATTCAATCCGTGGCAATGTCTTTTTCTTTCAAATTTGGCTCCAATCCAATCGTATCTATACACAATTTATTTAATATCATCAATACTACTCAACAAACTAATTCCTAAGACCAATTACACTTTTACAACATTCTGCCCGAAATAGTGAATTTCAACCCCGGGCCCACATGGTCGGAACCGGGGTTCGGACCAAAATCCGGTTACCCATCCCCCCACGAGTTCAAGTGTATGATTTATTTCAAAATTGGACCCCAATTCGAGGTCCAATTTCCCAATTTATGAAAAACCCTATATTCTATCAAAACAAGAAATTCTACCATGAAAACCTTTGATTTCTATTGAAAAACATGTTTAATGATGTTAGGAATTGAAAGAATTAAGTAAAAAGTGACTTACAATTGTTTTGAAGAAGAAGGAATCCGTAAAGAGTCGCAAATGGGTGTTTTTGTGTTGTGAAATGTGAAGAAATGAACTGAAAATAGTGTTTTACAGGTCTCCTGTGTTCGCATTTGCGAACATGGGTTCGCAATTGCGAACCCCGACCAATTTCCGGAGTTTGAAAAATAAGCTAAGGTTGGGAAGTTCGCATTTGCGAACATTTGTTCGCATTTGCGAACATTTGTTCGCATTTGCGAACACTGGCAGACAAAGGGATGTTCGCATTTGCGAACTAATGTTCGCATTTGCGAACTAATGTTCGCATTTGCGAACACATGCTGTATAAGGCAGTGTTCGCATTTGCGAACAATGCATTTGCGAGGTTAAGTTCGCAATTGCGAACTATGGTCCAGGTGTGCCAGTGTCGCATTTGCGACACTTTGTTCGCATTTGCGAACTTGGCTGGTTCTGGCAGGCATCGCATTTGCGATAATGGGTTCGCATTTGCGAACCCAGCCTTGAACTGCCTTCTTCGCATTTGCGAGAAATTCTTCGCAAATGCGAAGCCAACAGCTGGGTGAAAAACTAGCAGTGCATAAATTCAGAAATTGATCCTACGGCCTATCAAATCTTTACCCGAGCCCCCAAGGCTCCCAACCAAACATGAACACAACATCAAAAACGCATTATGAACTTGTTCATGCGATCACATTGCCAATAACACATCGTTTTCATCAAATCAAGCCTCAAGTTCATGATTTTTATACTTTTGGTTTTCAAAACTTTCAAACTTGGAACTCAAGATCCAAGACATCTCAAACGACATACGAATGTCACCAAACTTTGCAGAAAGCACATGCATAATATTTAAGACTTGTACCGGGCGTCGGAACCAAAATACGAGCCCGATACGAAGGTCAATTAATCCATTTTCCTTTAACAATTACATCAAAAACAATTTCATAGAAAAATTCATAACTTGGGCTTTAGGCCTCAGAATTCGACTCCGGACGCATGTCCAAGTCCCATATTTTCCTACGGATCTTTCGGGACCATCCAATCTCGGGTCCGAATCCATTTACCAAAAAGGTTGACCAAAGTCAACCATATCAATATAAATATCAAAATTCCTCAAATTTTTCACATATTTCACATATTTCAACATAAAAATTTTCCAGCTTCATGGCCGAACTGTGCATGCAAATAGAGGCAACTATAAATGAGGTTTTTAAGGCCTCAGAAGCTCGAAATGATTAATAAAATAAGTGATGACCCTTTGGGTCGTCACATTAAACCCTCTGCAAGAAATGTAATTGATGCAACACCAGGAGGATCAATAATGGGAAAAACTACTACAGAGGCAATGCAATTGCTTAATGAAATTTCAGAAAATGTTGTCCAATGGCCTTCTGACAGATTGATTATCAAGAAAACGGCAGGAGTAAATCAAGTTGAAGCTTTGAACTCATTGACACAGAAAATTGCGACCTTAACACAAAAAATGGAGGCTTTTCAGGTAGGTAATCAATTGTCATCTCAACTTGAAAATTGTGATATTTGTGGAGGTAATCATCCAAATCATGAATGTCAAGCTTCAACGCAAAATGAGGAACATGTAAATGTGATTGGTTATGGAAATAATTACTCATTTGGTAGTCCTATGGCACAAAAACATCCAGGATTCCAATGGAGTAATCCTAATGGTGCTGAAAATCCTCAAAGATATCTTTATCAAAAGCAATAGGTACAGGGACCTCCAGGTTTTCAAAATCGAAATAGAGGGCAACCAAATTTTCAACAGTATCAGCACCAGCCCCAAAGAGCTTATCAACAAAGCCTTAAAGACCTAATGTACAAATTCGTCAAGGCTACTGACGAGAAGGTGGAAAGTCAACACTCAGCTGTCAAGAATTTGGAAATTCAGGTATGCCAATTAGCTACTCTCATGTCTGGACAAATTAAAGGTGCTCTACCAAGCAACACTGAGAAAAACCCAAAAGAACACCTCAAAGCTATCTATCTACGGTCAAGTAAAACTCTTGATGATCCTTATGCAAATAGAGAAGGAAAACCTCATGAAATGGGAAAGGTAAATGAAAATAAAAATAAAACAGAATCTAAGTTCCCAATAGAACAAAAAGATAAAGAGAAAAAAGGTACAAAAAAATGAATTAATTACAAATCTTAACTCTGTACCTCTCCCTTTTCCTCAAAAAATAAAAAGAGAAAAACTTGTCAAACAGTTCTCAAATTTCTAGATATTTTGAAGCAAACCTTTCACAGATGCTTTGACACAAATGCCTTCATATGCTAAATTTCTTAAAGAAATTCTGTCAAGTAAAATAAAATTGGAAGAAGTTTCAGTGGTTAAGCTCACCGAAAAATTTAGTGCTATACTTCAAAATAAAATCCAACAGAAACTTGGTGATCCAAAAAGTTTTACAATTCCTTGTACTATGGGAGGTACTCACTTTGAAAAGGCGTTGTTTGATTCAGGTGCCTCAATAAATCTAATGTCGTTTTCAATTTTCAGGAAATTAGAACTGGGTGAAATGAAAGATACTGGTGTGTTTCTACAATTAGCTGATCAAAGTACTAAGAGACCAAAAGGAATTATTGAAAATATCCTTGTTAGAGTTGACAAATTTGTATTTCCAGTAGATTTTATAGTGCTTGAAATGGAAGAAAATACTAGGTACCATTAATTTTAGGTAGACCATTCCTTGCAATAGGGAGAGCAATTACTGATGTTCATCAAGGACAATTAATATTGAGAGTTGATGAGGACAGAGTAATATTTGACATGCAGAAAATGATAAAATTTCCTGGGGATGAGTCATCATCTTCTTGTTTTCAAATTGACTTACTAGATGACCTTGTAGACGAATACAAAGATAATCAACTAATTACGGATCCATTAGAGAGATGTTTAGTTAGGTCAGGTACAATAAGTGATAACAACCTTGTAATTAGAGAACAAGCTGAAATTCTAGAAAAAAGAATCAGAAAATGAGAAAGTCTCACACGAAGGGGTTCAAATAAAAATTGAACTCAAAGAACTCCCCTCTCATTTAAAATATATGTTTCTTGAACCTGAATTATTTCCAGTAATCATTTCATCCTCTTTGACTATAGAACGGGAAAACAAACTGATTGAAGTTTTGAGAAAACACAAAACAGCCCTAGGGTGGACTATAGCTGATATCAAAGGAATCAATCCAGCAATTTGTATGCACATGATTCTTATGGAGAATGATTATAAGCCAATAGTCCAGCCCCAAAGGAGACTAAACCCAGCAATGCAGGAAGTCGTCAAGAAAGAAGTGGTAAAACTTCTAGCAGCAGGTATCATTTATCCAATATCTTGACAGTCCTTGGGTAAGTCCTGTACAAGTAGTACCAAAGAAAGGAGGTATGACAGTAATAAAAAATGAAAATAATTAACTCATACCTACTAGAACGGTCACAGGATGGAGAGTTTGTATTGATTATAGACAACTTAATGATGCTACGAGGAAAGACCATTTTCCTTTGCCCTTTATTGATCAAATGCTTGAAAGAGTTGCACGCCATGGTTTTTATTATTTTCTTGATGGATATTCTGTGTATAATCAGATACCAATTGCTCCAAATAATCAAGGAAAAACCACATTCACAAGCCCCCAAGGTACCTATGCTTACCGAAGAATGCCATTTGGACTATGCAATGCCCCTGCTACATTTCAGCGTTGCATGTCGGCAATTTTCTCAAACATGACTGAAAAGTTTCTTGAAATCTTTATGGATGATTTCACACTTTTTGGTAAGACATATGAAGATTGTCTCTATCATTTATCTTTGGTGCTTAAAAGATGAGAGGAGACAAATATAGTTCTTAATTGGGAAAAATGTCATTTCATGGTAACAGAGGGCATTGTTTTAGGACATAAAATTTCTGCTAAAGGGATAGAAGTTGATAAGGCAAAAATTGATCTTATAGCAGCATTACCCTGTCCTACAACTGTTAAAGGCATTAGAAGTTTCTTAGGCATGCAGGTTTATATAGAAGGTTTATAAAAGATTTTTCAAAAATCTCAAAACCTCTGACTAACCTACTGATGAAAGATGTGAAGTTTGAATTTTCAGATGATTGCAGAATTTAAGATTCTCAAGAAACATTTGACTAATGCTCCAATTATTTTTTCTCCTGATTGGAGCGAACCATTTGAAATAATGTGTGATGCAAGTGATATAGCACTTGGAGCAATATTGGGACAAACCAGAGACAAGATTTTTAGGCCTATTTACTACGCCAGTAGAACCCTCAATGAAGCTCAAAAGAATTATGCTACAACTGAGAAGGAACTACTTGCAGTAGTATTTGCATTTGACAAATTTCGTTCCTATTTGATAGGAACAAAGGTTACAATTTATACTGATCATGCAGCTTTAAAATACCTCTTAGCAAAGAAGGATGCTCTACCCAGATTGCTAGGATGGATACTCCTTTTGCAAGAATTTGATATTAAAATAAATGATCGAAAAGATTCTGAGAATCAGATAGCTGATCATTTGTCTCGTTTGGAAAATTTTCCTACTGAGGTAGATGATATTAAAGAGGGATTTCCCGATGAGCACATATTTTCAGTTACGACTGTTATAAATCAACCACCTTGGTTTGCTGATATTGCCAACTATTTAGTTGGGGGATGGATCCCAAAAGATTTTTCCTATGAACAAAGAAAAAAGGTAAAAAAAGAAGCAAGACATTACTACTGGGAAGATCCTTATTTGTTTAAATTTTGTGCAGATGCAATAATTAGTAGATGTGTACCAGAGCCAGAAATAAATAACATTTTAAGTCATTGCCATGATGGAGCGGCATGAGGACACTACAGAGGAAGAAAAACAGTAGCTAAAGTACTTGAAGTTGGTTTCTTTTGGCCGACTCTGTTCAAAGATGCAAAAAATTATGCCACCACCTGCGATAAATGTCAGAGAATCGATGGACAAGAACAACAGATCCCAGATCCAACCCAGTACATAAACTTTGCATGAGAGGAGCAGTATTTTCAAGAAACACCACATCCTAGTGTGTATAATCGAGACATGAATATAAGTACAAATCGGTATAGGATTTGGTGATCTGGATTTTACTGTTGATGGAGATATTAATATGATACCTAAGATACCTGGACAAGAAGCAAGCGATAGTGGTAGTGGTAATGGTGAAGGCACTTCAAATATGCAGAATCAAACCGAGGACAATGGAAGTGGAGACCATGAATTAAAATAAATCAGCAACCCCCTGCTTATGTTTTACATTTGGGACAATGTAAAATTTAAGTGTGGGGGGGGGGGACAACTTTTGTGCTTTTTCTATGTTTTAGTGTGTTCTAAAAGTTCTATGGATGGTTTGTTTAGATAAGATGGGTATTAGGCAAAATTTTCTTTTTTTAAAAAAGCTTTTAAGCTACTTTTAAGCTAGAAATAATCATGTTTTAAGTTGGCTTAAGTAGTTAATATAACAATGCATGTATAATATAATATATTATAATGATGCATATTATATAATTGTGTTAGATGAATTATAATATTTCTATAGTGAGTAAGTGTTATTAAAGTGTTTCTGCTGTATAAAAATATATATATATATATATATATATATATATATATATATATATATATATATATATATATATATATATATATATATATATATATATATATATCTCATTTAAAATAAAAAACAATCTGATAACTTCTTTATTTTTGGGGGATGAAAAAATCAAGATATCGTTAAGACAGGCAACTAGAATAAACAAAGAATAGAAATATCGCCTGATATTTTAAGATCTTTTACGGAATAATTCTTTACCTGTGACTTCTTGTGTTCTGTCATCCTTTTAATAAATTTGGTTACAAAGTAAGACGGATTCAAATCTCAATTGGTTCAATTTATTCATTTGAAGTGATAAAAAAATTGCTAGAACTTGTTTCTTTTGTATATTGAGGCGAAATACTAAACTGCACTGATCTAGAAAATGAATTAGGCCTTCTTCAAATCCCATATAGCCAAACACTTGAGTCACTAAAATAAATCTAATGTGTCCCAGTTTGAGCTTAAGACTATATTTTTTTCCTCTTTCTGAACAAACCCATTCCTGCATAATTACACTTGATATATTCCATCCAAGTATTGAAGAAATATGCAAAGAGAAATGACAAGTGATACAACATTTTCAAATGCCAGGGTGCACATATTTAACTCAAAAGCAAAAGTGCAAAAAAAAAAGAAAAAAAAAGATATATATATATATAAAAGAAAAACAAAGTAGAAGGAGAAGAGAGCGTTTTCGTTAGATAGGAACAAGTTATTCTATTTACTCATGTGTAAAAACGTTTTAAAAAGTGAAAGTATTGAAGAAATATGCAAAGAGAAATGACAAGTGATACAACATTCTCAAATGCGAGGGTGCACATATTTAACTCAAAAGCAAAAAAAAAAAAAAAAAAAAAAAGTATATATATATATATATATATATATATATATATAATTTAAAGAAAAACAAAGTAGAAGGAGAAGAGAGCGTTTTCGTCAGATAGGAACAAGTTATTCTATTTACTCATGTGGAAAGGCATTTAAAAAGTGAAAGGTAGCAGAAAATAAATTATATATAGTAGTAGTCGGTCACTATAAATATAACCTCTAGTACTATACCAAAGCACATAGCCTACTTTACAAGCCAATAAAAAGTCCTAAAAGATTCTATGATCAGTGCTAGTTTACATTAGTGGAGATTTACATACAGGGCAGGCCTATAGTCGTTTAATATATACTATTTTATGATTATCTTGAATGAAATTGACTTTTGAATATTTCTATATGCAAAAGTTGATTTAAGGAGGATGAAAGAAAACAAGGACAAGAGGAATACAATTAATTCTAGAAAATTTATTAAAATAGCAGGTGATATCAAATTCATTGTAAAATTCAAGGTGTCTTGTGCTAACAGATGACTTGATTTTATCTTTTCTCTTAAAAAGAGAGGCTCGAAGATTTTCTTGAGGACGAGCAAATATTTAAGTGTGGGAGAATTTGATAAGAAAAAAATATCATAAAATATATAAATGATTATCTTCATATTTTATTGTTAATCCATGTGTTTCTTTGCAGGAAATGTGAAATTTAAGAAAAATGCAGCAAATTACCACGTCAAGAGACATGTGAACACAAGAAGTACAAATTAAAAATTACAAAAAGATACATGGTGTTGTATCAAGAAAAAAATAATATATATATATATATATATAGTTGAAAGGAATTAAAATGCACAAGATCGTGGCTTTCCAACTTGGCAAGTTGGAAAAGGAATTAAAATGCATATCGTGGCTTTCCAACTTGGCAAGTTGGAAAAGAAGACAATCATCAAAGTAAAGGTTTATTGAAACCAATGTGGCGTATGCTAAAAAGGAAACAAAGACATCCTTTATTGTTTACAAAGCTTGTAAGAAAAAATAACTATAAATATTACCCTTTTGAGCTGCTTGAAGGAGTCATCACGGAAAGAAGCTCATAATTATACTTGTTTTCCATTGTCAGAAGTTTCTCCTCTTCAAGTTTATTAGTTATTCAATATTGGCAATTATTCTAGTTCCTACTTTTAATTAAATAGGGGAATTATTCGTCTTGAATATTTCTTTCTATTTTCTTATTCGATACGATAAGAAGATTATCGTTGGTATTATTAACTCCGGTATGGAGTAACTTTCTTATTTTGGGAGAATGACAGATCTTAATATTTTTATATAATAGTAGATATTATTCCTCAATTTCACATATTTGAGCTAAGCTTTTCATTTAAATTTTATCAGCTTTATAGTTATGTATTATTTAATTTGTTAAACATCTATCTATTTCATACTATATCTTAATTTCTCACTAATTATGTAATCCAAAGAGACAGAAGAAGTAAGGTAGTTAATTTTGGTATTGATAGATGTTAACTTTTATTTAATGACATCTAACTCTCATATGTTAAAATTGACTCTACACTTCTTTGTAATCGAAAGAGGCGAATATTGTAGCAGTCAATTATAACAAGTAGGGTAACCGAAAGGGACCTACTAAAAAAAGCATGTTTTAGTTCAAGTATATATATTTCTAGTTGTTTAATATTATCATTTTAACGATTAATTCGTATAACCGAGAGGAGTGCAATTAATTGTTCAACAATAGTAATAATATATAAATGTAATCGTGAGAGGCATTTATACAGTTATGAGAAATAGAAATTGAAGAATAAATATATCTACTGTATAATAAAAATATTAAGTGAACTCACGATTCCAACATCGTTTTATTATATATATTTTTTCTATTGCTCTATTCATGAATTTTTAGTTAGTTAATTCACAACTCAACTCTTTCTGATTTTCTCAAATAGTAATTAAAACAAGAAACGTCTGTAGAATAGATAAACCAATCTCTGTGGGTTCGACATCTTTCTATATTATAATTTGATAGAGTACGAGTTTAATTTATATACTCGTTAGAGACTCGTCAGTGGCTGAGGATAAACATTGGTAGCAAATTGGGTAGGATCTCGCGAAAGAGGTGGCGCTGGGAATGTAAAAGAAGAGGAGTCAAAGAGAGGAGTATGTGTGACGGGTTGCGCCGCGATTAAAAATACCACTTGGCCTGATAAATAGTTCGGGGAACCCAGGGATCAGACTTGGGGGCTCCTTCCCATTATTCCAATCATCTAACATTTCCAGCATGCGACAACGTAAAATCCTGTTTTCTTCCTGTCACGACCCCAAATCCGGTCGTGATGGCGCCCAGCACATTGCTAAGCCAGCCCTGACCAATCAATATCAACCACGGAGCTAGAAGCTCACTTTAGCCCATTTAGGCATATTAATTCACGAAATAACGGCGATACATATAACGAAAACGGGGAACCAAGTCCCATAATACATCAACTCCCATAGACCAAGGGTCAAGAGTCATGAGCCTCTAAAGAACATAAGTGTATAAGGTTTACAAAATACCAAGTGCGGAAAGAAATGTCAATACAAAATCAAAAGATCGTAGGAAGGAATATCGGGTCCTGCGGACTCTGCAGCTACCTCGTATATCCCACAGATATCGCCTCGCACAGCTACTGGATTTGCTGAGAGGTACCTGGATCTGCACACAAGGTGCAGGGAGTAAAATGAGTACTGCCAGACTCAGTGGTAATAAACCAGGGTAAGACAGCGCAGATAAGAAATCCGCAATAAAGCACTATGTAAAGCTATAATCAGCTACCCTATCACAGAATCAATATTCACTGTACCTGTACCAACAAATACCAATAAATAGCATAACAGCTAGCCGATGTAGCTAAATGCAATGCAATGCATGATATGACAGCTACGGCGTGTAGCCCGACTCCAATTTTGGGTACCCGTGCTCACTGTGGGGGTTCAGACTCCGGAGGGGCTCCTACAGCCCAAGCACATCTCATAGAGATATTCCTGCGGCGTGCAGTCCGATCCAACATATATCTCGCTGCGGCGCGCGGCCGATCCACTACTAGTCGGCTAATATGCGGATACGGCCTCGCGAGGCTCAAAAGTAGTTTTTGAAAACTCTTTTATCATTTTTCGGTTGGAAAACAGTAATATCAAGTTCCGGAGATTGGAATTAGCATAATAACAGAAAATATCTGCGGACTAGTAGTAAACTAGCATGTCTATATGATAAGACAATGATAACGATCCTCGCGGGATCCAATAAGTGGCTCACAGCCCACAATATACTCAACTGTCCAAGAAGGAGGTTCAACGGCTCGAGATTAGCCGATAATACAGTATCAACAGGTCGGACTAATATATAGTCTCCAGTTCATGATCGACCCCGCACTCTCAAGAGTGTGCGTGTCTCGCCGCTATACGGCGTCACAAAGTGGTATACCGGGGTTTCGAACCCGCTGGTCATCACCCACATCTATTACTCACCTCAATACGGCGCGACGACTACTCCGCAATGCCCTTGCCACGAGAATCAAGCTCCGCACGCGTAGAATCTGATCAAATACAGTAGAAATACAACAAATTAGGCTAATGGGACGACACCCAATCAATACAACTCGATTTACATCAAAATTCCCAAAGTTGTCAAAACCCGACTTTCGGTACGCTTGTCGAAAAATTACAAAAGTCACATATTCGGAACCCTCATCTCGATACGAGTCTAGGCATATAAAATTTACCAAAATCGGACTCCATTTGCCCACTCAAATCGGTGTTTTTCTTCAATTTAGGCCTAGGACTCAAACCCACCTTTAATCTCCCATTTACAGGAATTTAACCAATGATTTCATGTTAAAATGATGTAATTAAGCCACAAAACTTACCTCCAATGAAACCCCGATGATTTTCCAGCAATCTCCCGTCAATTTCTTCTCTTGGAACTCAAAAATGGGGGTTTTGGGTATTAAACCCGCGACTGGTCTGTTCTGAACTTAAACTCTCTGCCAGACCCATCCTTCTATGCGATCGCAATGACCCTATGCGATCGCATAGAGTTAAATTTTCCTGCCGATTTCCCCTTCTATGCGATCGCAATGCACAGTCTAACAAAGCTATGCGATCGCACCCCTTGCTATGCGATCGCATAGCACATTTTTCTCACCCCTCCAATCTCTTCTATGCGATCGCACAAGTGCCAGTTTCCATACCTATGCGATCGCATCTCCTATTACGCGATCGCATAGAACAACTCTGGGGCTCACTTCCATCTTTTTATGCGATCGCATCTACTCTATGCGATCGCATAGAGCATCCGTCTGCAACAAAACCAGCAGCCAACAACGGTTCAAAAATACAAGAAATGGTCCGTTTGGACCCCCGAAATCAACCCGAGGCCCCCGGGACCCCAACGAAAACCACCAACATACTCCAAAACACGATACGAACTTGTTCCAATCATAAAAACACCATCCTAAACATCAAAATCACCAATTACACACGGATTCAAGCCTAAATTCCTTAAAACTTTCCGAATTACGCATTCAATCAAAAACCCGACTAAACGACGTCCGAATGACCTGAAATTTTGTAGGCACATCCAAAATCACCTAACGGAGCTACTGCAACTGTCGGAATTTCATTCCGACCCCCGGATCAAAATCTCACCTACCGTTCGGATTTCGCCAAAATTCAACCTTAGCCAATTCAAGCCTATTTCTACACCGGGCCTCCAAATTCAATTCCGATCGCTCCCCTAAGTCACAAATCACCTCCCGGAACTAACCGAATCATCGGAATCCGATTCCGAGCCCTCTAACCAAATAGTCAACTCCGGGTTGACTTTCCTTATTCAAGTTTCCTTCAAAAAGGCTATATGCCTCATTTTCAATCCAATTCACTCCTAACTCACCCGATAGACTCTAACACCGATATAAAATCATAAAACATGTATTTACAACATAACGGGGTGGTAATTCTCGTGACGACGGGCCGGGTCGTCACACTTCCACATCAACTAATTCAGTAGCTGGAACGGCTGATATGGACTCTCTTCTAGAATGGGAACGGTAGGTCGCGGGATTTCTGAAGACATGTTGATACTTCTTTTCAACCTCGTAAAGGAAGGATGGGTACATTCTTCTGATTCAGTAACGGGCCGCAGAACTTTTCCGTTGGACCTCGTGAAATATGAATGAGAGGCCAGATTACCACGAAATCAACCACCTTTTTCTAAAACCTGGATTTTGGCAAACAAACGGTTAGTCTGAAACAACATAACATATAAGTAATCCCACATTGGGGTGTGATGCACTTATACAGTTAAATGTGTTGATACATGTATTCGGTTGCAATGCGTCATTCCGGCTTATACTTTTCCTTTGCTTTCATTCCCCTCCTCTCTTTATCAACTTTTCCTTCTTTTATATTCCCTTTTTTCATTTTTCTTTTTCTTTTAGTGATGGTTGATTCTTATGTGGATTGCCTACGTATCATGTCCCCGCATGAATCAGACCCGGGGTAGTTCGAATGCAAAAAATGTAAGATACAGATGGAAAATATTTTTGTTTGGATTTTAGTATCACAGATTTCACTTAAAACACTTGCGAAAAACAACAATGGAAATAAAAACTTTTAAAGGACAAATAGACTCTTAAATGAAAATATGGACTCTTCTAAGCATGCTCCAATGCTTTGAATCTCTGCGTCCGTGAGGCGTTGTTTGGCCTTGTTGCAGTTTTCAATGTGAGATCCCTCTGTAGACTTCTCAATACCACCATGACTTGGTAGACATATTCCATAACTGAAGAAAAAAGGGTAGTCCAGGGCATTTGTTTGCATGTTAGGCATCTTATAGTGATATAGTGCCCAATTTCTTCGATCCTAGCCCTGATGATATCCTTTTCTCTAAGTAGTTGCCCTATATGCCTGTTCTTTGCCCCCAATATCTGAGCATTACTAGTGACTTGGTCCAAAAGTCTATCTACTTGTCTTTCCATCCTCACTATTAAGTCATAACAACGGTCCTTATCTGCTTTGGCGTACCGGGCTTGTCTGAAAACTTGCTCTCTAAGAGCGGCATTTGCTTCTCGTAAGCCAGCGATGATCTCCCCGTAATCCTTCTCTATTTGTTGTATATGAAGTGTTTATGATGTGCTGCTCTTCTCCATTTGGTCTGAATTGCAACTAGAGCCACTTCTGCTCTTTCCAAGTCTTCTCGGTACTCAAAGGCTTTCATTTCCAAGTCGTTTATGAGCATTTCATCAATCCGACTTCTCCTCAATATTTCTGCGGTCGATTGCATCTCTTGAATTTGGGTTCGGAGTGCTTCTCTTTCTTGTTCCTGGCCGACCCTTTCCTGATCGAAATCAGCCTGTTGTATGTCCATGGCGGCTTCTAGAATTCCTTTGTCTTCCTTCAAGGTGTTAATGCAAGATTGGAACTCTTGCGCTGTTTCGCATCTAGCTTCCCTGACTTTGGTTTCTATTTCTTTTTCCCAATCAATGACATATTTCACCGACCTTTCTGCTCTTTTCTTGGTAATTGATTGGTTGTGGAACCATTCAAGGCATGCGAGGCTCACTTTTCCTCGTTCCCGGTCGGCAACCATTTCGTCGATGTCTGAGAGTCGACTACCGAACCACACCTTCTGTGCATAAGACTCTCTCGGGAGCTCCTCCGTCGTGAATTCCCACATGAATGATCGCATATCTTTGATCGGGGGCCTTTTCTGTTCTCTACCCAATTGGCGCATGACACGTAGTGAGGCGTATGGTTGAAAACCACTGAAACCTATTAGTATGTAGAATGGGCGATATGTTGACATGTCCTGTAATGACCCGGCCCGTCGTTACAGGAATTACCACCCCGTTACCTTTTATTTACATATCTTATGCTTTTATATCAGTATTAGAATATATCGGGCGAGTTAGGAGTGATTCGGGTTGAAAATGAAGCAAATAGCATGTTTGAAGGAAGATTGAATATGGGAAGTCAACCTAGAGTTGACTATTGAGTTCGAATTCTCGGAACCGGATTCCGATGATTCGACTGGTTTCGGGGGATCATTTATGACTTAGGAGAGAAATCAGAATTGAATTCGGCGGTCCGGTGTAGTTTTAGGCTTGAATTGGCGAAGGTTGAATTTTGGCGAAAATCGGATGGTAGGTGAGATTTTGATCCGGGGTTCGGAATGGAATTCCGAACAATTTCTGTAGCTTCGTTATGTATTATGGATATGTCTGCAAATTTTCAGGTCATTCGGACATCATTTGATCGGGTTTTGGATTGAATGTTAGTTTCGAAAGTTTTGAAGAAACTTAGGCTTGAGTCCGTGTGTAAATAGTGATTTTGATGTTTAGTATGGTGTTTTTATGATTGGAACAAGTTCGTATCGTGTTATGGAGTATGTTGGTGGCTTTCGTTGGGGTCCCGGGGGCCTCGGGATGGATTCGGACCATCAACCGGCCATTTGGAACTTGGAAAAATCTGCAGAAAATTGCAGGCAGCAGTTGCTCTATGTGATCGCATAGAGATGATCGCTATCGCATAGAAGAGTGGAAGGGGGCGGCAAGTTAACTCTATGCGATCGCGTGAAGGGCATTGCGATCGCATAGGGTCCGGAATTTCATGCTGTGCGATCGCGGAGGCTCGATTGCGGTCGCGAAGGGTATAAATGCGAATCTATGCGATCGCATGGCTAGGCTTGCGATCGCAGAGAACGAATAGGAGGCCTAAGAAAACTTGCTCTATGCGATCGCAATAAGGGGCCTGCGATCGCATAGAAGGAAATGTTCTGGCAGTGAATTAAATCACAGAACAGAGGGCTCGCGGGTTCATTCACCCAAAACCCAATTTTGAGCCCTAGAGAGAAGAAAACACGAGGAAATCACTGAGTTGTCATCGGGTATTCATCGGAGATAAGATTCTTGACTCAAAACATCATTTTATGGTAGAATTAGCATCAATCTTCATGAAATTGGGTAGAAATTTTGAAGAATTGTGGCCTAGGTATTGAAAACGGGATTTTGAGTTTTGAAAGTCCCTTTGAACTCTGATTTTGATCAATTTTATATGCACGGACTCGTGGCGAGACGAGGGTCGCGTTGGTACTAATTTCAGAATTTTCCGAGCAGTGGGCCCGGGGTCGGGTTTTTACCAACTTAGTGTATTTATGCAAATTTCATGTAAATTGAAATGGATTATGATTCTTTGACCCGTATTTGATATAATTATTGTGGTTTGACTAGATTCTACGCACGAGGGAGCGAAATTCAAAGGAAAAGGCATCGCGGACGAATCTACGATCGGCTAGAGGTGAGTAGTTAGTGTATATGGTAGCCTGAGGGTTTGAAACCCCAGCTTAGCACATTGTGATGCTAGTAGGGCGTGGCTCGCACACCGTGGCAGGTGCAGGATTGATTGTGACTGGGGATTGAGACTTGGTCCATCCCGGATGTAAATAATATGCTATTAGTGTTGCAAATACACTGTATTTGATATGTTTGTGGGTGGTAAGCCTTGTTTGGGGCCTTGTGCCGAACTGTAGCGTCCTTAGAGGACAATATTTATGTGATGGCTATATTTGCTTAATCACTAATCTCAGTCCTGGAAATTGAAATCACATTATTGATATGCTACGTCACCGGCTTTTACAAATTTAATAAAGTTAAAGTATTCTTCATAAATTATGAACTGGAAACTGGAATTTAGAAAAATGAACTATTTTGTGACTTATTTGATTATTGCGGACTGAGGATGGATCGGGCTGCACGCCACAGCGGTTATTATGATATGAGGATCGGGCTGCACGCCGTAGCGATATTTGCGCTTGGGCTGTAGGAGCCCCGCCGGAGTCTGTACACACCCCCAGTGAGCGTCGTCGATGTTAAAGAGATCGGGCTACACGCCGTAGTGGTTATGTGCATTGCATTGCATCTTTATTTGTTGAATTACTCTGTGGTAGCTGTATTATACTGTTGATGCTAGTTCGTAGGAGATTCGAACTGTAGTGTAGCTTCATATTGTGGTATTTTGTGGATTTCCTACTTTCAACTGCTTTTATATATTTATTACTCACTGAGTACCTAATACTTACCACTACTCCCTGCCCCTTTTGTGTGCAGACTCAGGTAATCAGGAGCAGTAGACAGGCATTTCCAGCGGTTTCAGAGTCATACCGAGTTACTAAGGTAGCTGCCGACGTTCGCAGAACCTAGCTACTCCTCTTTCCAGTTGTTATTTTGTATTCAGACTTGAGTATTTCTATACAGTATTCTCTATTCTTGTTGGGTTTTGTTAGAGGCTCTAGACTTGTGACTCCAGATCTTTGGGAGTGTAGTTATTTTCGAAATTCTCAGTATTTTGTTCATTATTACTATTATTGGAGTTCTTTAAGTCATATATTCTTATTGGGATGTCCATTTGGGACTGATATTCGATGTGATAAGTAATTGTTGGTCTGGCTGGCCTAGCTAAATTGTTGGGCGCCATCATGACCGGATTTGGGTCGTGACAAGTTGGTATGAGAGCCTAGGTTACTAGGACTCGCGAGTCATGAGCCGGTTTAGTAGGCTTTCGCGGATTGGTACGTAGACGTCCGTATCTATCCTCGGAGGGCTACAGAAACTTTAGGAAAAACCTCATTTTCTAGGATCCATATCGTGCGGTTTGTGTTATCATGAAATGAAATTTTTCTATATTCTATTCTCTCGCAGATGGCGAGAACACGAGCTAGCGGACGTGGCGGACGACCACCATTGGCACCCGGAGGCCGTGGTCGTGGTAGAGGTAGGGAAGTAATACCAGCACCTGCTGACCCACTAGCTGACCAGACCCAGGGTCAGATTCCTACACCGGTGGCCCAGGTTCAGGATCAGGTTCCAGCTGCAGACGTTCCGGCAGCCCAAGTTCAGGCACCGACAATTCCCATTGTGATACCGGGTCTTCAGGAGACTTTGGCTCAGATCCTATCAGTATGCACTGGCTTGACTTAGGTAGTTGCAGCCTCTACTACAACGTCTTCTTCACAGGCAGGGGGAGGGAATCAGACCCCCGTGGCTCGCACACCCGAGCCGGTGATACGGGGTATTCAGGCGCCTGGGGCAGCTCCAGTTCAGCCAGTTGCGCCCGTTGCACCAGCTCCTGCTTATATGGTTCCAGTTATGTTCGACGATGAGCAGCGTCGTTTGGAGAGATTTGAGAGGCTACAGCCTCCGACATTCAGTGGTGCTGAGGGCGAGGACGCCCAGGGTTTTCTTGACAGATGTCAGCGCATGCTTCGTACCGCGGGTATTCTAGAGTCCAGCGGTGTTTCATTCACCACTTTTTATTTCACAGGTGCAGTATTTCAGTGGTGGGAGGATTTCGAGAGGCGTAGGCCTGCTGGGGCAGCGTCCTCACTTGGCAGCAGTTCTCCATGGTATTTTTGGAGAAGTACGTGCCTCAGTCTCAGAGAGAGGAGCTGCGACGTCAGTTCGAGTGGTTGAAGCAGGGAGAGATGACGGTTAATCAGTACGAGATGAGATTCACACAGTTGGCCCGTCATGCCATGTGGATGGTTCCTACAGACAGAGAGAGGATTCGGAGATTTATTGATGGCCTTATTTATCCCATCCACATATTGATGACCAGGGAGAGAGTTTCGGCAGTTACCTTTGAGGAGGTGGTTGATGTTGCCCGTCATATTGAGACAGATCGCCGTAGAGAGCGGGAGGAGAGAGAGGCTAAGAGGCCTCGTGGTACTGGCAGTTACAGTGGTGCTCCATCTAGGGGCCAACCTCAGTATAGCAGGGGTCGTTCTTTCAGGTCTCATCAGTGTGGACGTGCAAAGTCCAGTGGGGTTTCATTAGATCGTGGTCGTCAGGGTCGTCAGGGCCATCAGGGTTATCAGGGTCAGCAGAGCCGTCAGCAGAGTCAGCCTACATTGAGTGCTCTTCCAGCTCAGAGCTCTTCTCCTGCTTCCTCAGCACAGGATTCATCTGCAGCGAGGGGTCCTCAGGAGCCCCTTCTTCCATCTTCGGGCCGTTGTTTTGAGTGCGGTGAACAGCACGGGATTCATCTGCAGTGAGGGGTCCTCAGCAGCCCCTTCTTCCATCTTCGGGCCGTTGTTTTGAGTGCGGTATCTTCAGCGCCAGCACAGTCGGCTAGGACTGGTGGCCAGGTATTCAGAGGTCGCCCTAGGGGTGAGGATCGTATTGGTGGAGGCTAGGCTCGTTTCTATGCTCTTCCGGATAGGAAGGATGCTAGTGCTTCAGATGCGGTCATTTCAGGTATTATCTTAGTCTAGCACAGGGATGCTTCTGTCTTATTTGATCCCGGATCCACCTATTCTTATGTTTCTACTTATTTTGCACATCACTTGGGTATAACCCGTGGTATTCTTGCTTTGCCCGTACATGTGTCTACCCCAGTGGGGGATACTGTTGTTGTGGATTAGGTATATCGATCCTGTCTTATTACTATTGGGGGTCTGGAGACCCGAGTTGATTTATTACTACCGGGCATGGTAGATTTCGATGTGATTCTAGGAATGGATTAGCTATCTCCTTACCATGCAATTCTGGACTGTCATGCCAAGACAGTCACACTAGCTATTCCAGGTAATCCGAGGATCGAGTGGCGTGGCTTGACTGATTATGTGTCCGACAGGGTGATTTCTTATATAAAGGCCCAACGAATGATTGGCGAGGGTTGTTTATCTTATTTGGCCTTCATTAGAAATGTTGAGGCTGAGACACACAGTCTTGATTCGGTCCCCATTGTGAGGGAGTTTCCGGATGTATTTCCAGCAGACCTGCCGGGCATGCCGCCTGACGGGGATATTGATTTTGGTATTGACTTGGTGCCGGGCACTCAGCCCATTTCTATTCCTCCCTATCGCATGGCACCAGCGGAGTTAAAAGAACTGAAGGAACAACTTCGGGAACTCTTAGATAAGGGTTTCATTCTCCCGAGTGTGTCACCTTGGGGTGCACCGGTATTATTCGTGAAGAAAAAAGATGGCACAATGAGAATGTGCATTGATTACAGGCAAGCTGAACAAGGTAACAGTAAAGAATAAGTACCCATTGCCTCGTATTGAGGACCTATTTGATCAGCTCCAGGGCGCTAGTGTATTTTCTAAGATTGATCTTCGATCGGGCTATCATCAGTTGAAGATCAGGGACTCAGATATTATGAAGACAGCGTTCAGGACGGAATATGGGCATTACGAGTTCCTGGTGATGTCTTTCGGGCTGACTAATGCCCCAGCTGCATTCATGCACTTGATGAATAGCGTATTTCTGCCGTACCTTGATTCTTTTGTGATTATGTTTATTGATGATATTCTGGTGTATTCACGCAGCCAGCTGGAGCATGCACAGCACTTGAGGGTGGTATTGTAGAGGTTGAGAGAAGAGAAGCTTTATGCAAAATTCACTAAGTGTGAGTTCTAGCTTGACACTGTGTCTTTTCTGGGTCATGTAGTGTCCAGTGATGGAATACGTATTGATCCACAGAAGGTCAAGGCAGTGCAGAATTGGCCCAGACCTTCCTCAGCTACTGAGATTCGGAGTTTTCTCGACTTGGCAGGCTATTATCGCTGGTTTGTTCAGGGTTTCTCATTTATTGCTTCACCGTTGACTAAGTTGACACAGAAGAATGTTCCATTTGTGTGGTCTGATGAATGTGAGGAGAGCTTCCAGAAGCTCAAGGGGGCTTTGACCACAGCTCCAGTACTTGTGTTGCCATCAGCCTCGGGGTCATATACGGTGTATTGTGATACTTCTAGAGTTGGGCTCGGTTGTGTGTTGATGCAGGAGGGTAGAGTTATTGCATATGCTTCTCATCAGCTAAATCCCCACGAGAAGAGCTACCCCGTTCATGATTTGGAGTTAGCTGCTATTGTTCATGCCTTGAAGATTTGGAGGCATTACCTATATGGTGTATCTTGTGATGTATATGCAGACCACCGCAGCCTTCAGCATTTGTTTAAGCAGAAAGATCTAAATTTGAGGCAGCGGAGATGGCTTGAATTGCTTAAAGACTATGATATTACTATCTTGTACCATCCCGGGAAAGCCAATGTAGTGGCTGATGCATTGAGCCGGAAGGCTATTAGTATGGCAGTTTGGCGTATATTCCGGTTGGGGAGAGACCCCTTGTAGTTGATGTTCAGGCGTTAGCTAATCAGATGGTGAGACTAGATATTTCTGAGCCCAGTCGGGTGATGGCTTGTGTACTGGCTCGTTCTTCTTTATATGATCGTATCCGAGAGCGCCAGTATGATGATCCACACTTACTTGTCCTTAAGGACGGAGTTCAACATGATGATGCCAGAGATGTCACTATTGATAGTGATGGTGTATTGCGGATGCAGGGCCGGATATGCGTGCCCAATGTTGACGGCCTTCGTGAGTTGATATTGGGGGAAGCCTATAGCTCGTAGTATTCTATTCATCCAGGAGCCGCAAAGATGTACCCGGATTTGAACCAGCATTACTGGTGGAGAAAGATGAAGAAAGATATTGTGAGCCATGTGGCTCGGTGCCTAAACTGTCAGCAGGTCAAGTATGAGCATCAGAGACCTAGTGGTGTATTCCAGTGTATTGATATTCCTGAGTGGAAGTGGGAAATGATTACTATGGACTTTGTTAGTGGACTCCTTCGGACAGCGAGGAAGTTCGATTCAGTTTGGGTGGTGGTAGATAGGTTGACCAAGTCAGCTCACTTCATCCCAGTGTGTACTACTTATTCCTCAGAGCGGTTGGCAGAGATATTCATCATTGAGTTAGTGAGATTGCATGGGGTTCCCGTTTCTATTATATCAAACAGAGGTACCCAATTCACTTCTCAGTTCTGGAGGACATTTCAGCGAGAGTTGGGTTCACAGGTAGAGCCGAGCACAGCATTTCTTCCACAGACGGACGGGCAGTCTGAGCGTACTATTCAAATATTGGAGGACATGTTGCATGATTGGGTCATTGATTTCGGTGGTTCGTGGGCTGATTATTTGCCTCTTGCGGAGTTTGCTTATAATAATAGCTATTAGTCCAGATGGCACCGTATGAAGCTTTATATGGGAGGCGGTGTAGGTCTCCAGTCGGTTGGTTCGAGCCTGGCGAGGCTAGATTGTTGGGGACAGAGTTAGTTCAGGATGCCTTAGACAAGGTGAAGGTGATTCAGGAGAGACTTCACATAGCTCAATCGTGCGAGAAGAGTTATACGGACCGGAAGGTCCGAGATGTGTCTTATTCAGTAGGTGAGAAGGTGTTGCTGAAGGTTTCGCCTATGAAGGGTGTTATGAGGTTTGGGAAGAAAGGGAAGTTGAGCCCAAGGTTTATTGGACCTTTTGAGGTGCTTAGGAAAGTTGGGGAGGTGGCCGATATGTTTGCTTTACCACACAGTTTGTCGGGAGTTCACCCGGTGTTCCATGTATCCATGCTCCGGAAGTACATTGGAGATCCGTCACATGTATTAGACTTCAGCACGATACAGTTGGATGAGGACTTGACCTATGATGTGGAGCCGGTAGCCATTTTGGGTCGACGGGTTCGTAAGTTGAGATCCAAAGACATTGCTTCAGTAAAAGTGCAGTGGAGAGGTCGTCCCGTGGAGGAAACAACTTGGGAGACCGAGAAGGAGATGCAGAGCAGATATCCTCACCTGTTTCATGCTCCAGGTATGTTTCTTAACCCGCTCGCGGATGAGCGTTTGTTTAAGTTGGGGAGAATGTAACGACCCGGCCCGTCGTTATGGGAATTACCACCCCATTACATTGCATTTACATATCTTATGCTTTTATATCAGTACTAGAATATATCGGGCGAGTTAGGAGTGATTCGGGTTGAAAATGAAGCAAATAGCATGTTTGAAGGAAGCTTGAATCTGGGAAGTCAACTTAGAGTTGACTATTGAGTTAGAATGCTCGGAACCGGATTTCGATGATTTGACTGGTTTCGGGGGATCATTTATGACTTAGGAGAGAAATCGAAATTGAATTCGGAGGTCCGGTGTAGTTTTAGGCTTGAATTGGCGAAGGTTGAATTTTGGCGAAAACCGGATGGTAGGTGAGATTTTGATCCGGGGTCGGAATGGAATTCCGACAATTTCTGTAGCTTCGTTATGTGATTTTGGATATGTCTGCAAATTTTTAGGTCATTCAGACATCGTTTGTTCGGGTTTTGGATTGAATGTTAGTTTCGGAAGTTTTGAAGAAACTTAGGCTTGAATCCGTGTGTAAATGGTGATTTTGATGTTTTGTATGGTGTTTTTATGATTGGAACAAGTTTGTATCGTGTTTTGGAGTATGTTGGTGGCTTTCATTGGGGGTCCCGGGGGCCTCGGGATGGATTCGGACCATCAACCGGGCATTTGGAAATTTGAAAAATCTACAGAAAATTGCAGGCAGCAGTTGCTCTATGTGATCGCATAGAGATGATTGCGATCGCATAGAAGAGTGGAAGGGGGTGGAAAGTTAACTCTATGCGATCGCGTGAAGGGTATTGCGATCGCATAGGGTCCGAAATTTCGTGCAGTGCGATCGCGGAGGCTCGATTGCAATCGCGGAGGGTATAAATGCGAAGCTATGCGATCGCATGGCTAGGCCTGCGATCGCGGAGAACGAATAGGAGGCCTGAGAAAACTTGCTCTATGCGATTGCAATAAGGGGCCTGCGATCGCATAGAAGGAAATGTTCTGGCAGTGAATTAAATCACAGAACAGAGGGCTCGCGAGTTCATTCACCCAAAACCCAATTTTGAGCCCTAGAGAGAAGAAAACACGAGGAAATCACTGAGTTATCATCGGGTATTCATCGGAGGTAAGATTCTTGACTCAAAACATCATTTTATGGTAGAATTAGCATCAATCTTCATGAAATTGGGTAGAAATTTTGAAGAATTGTGGCCTAGGTATTGAAAACGGGATTTTGAGTTTTGAAAGGCCATTGAACTCCGATTTCGATTAATTTTATATGCGCGGACTCATGGCGAGACGAGGGTCGCGTTGGTACTAATTTCGGAATTTTCCAAGCAGTGGGCCCGGGGTCGGGTTTTTACCAACTTAGTGTATTTATGCGAATTTCATGTAAATTGAAATAGGTTATGATTCTTTGACCCGTATTTGATATAATTATTGTGGTTTGACTAGATTCTACGCACGAGTGAGCGAAATTCAAAGGAAAAGGCATCATGGACGAATCTACGACCGGCTAGAGGTGAGTAGTTTGTGTATATGGTAGCCTGAGAGTTCGAAACCCCGGCTTAGCACATTGTGACGCTAGTAGGGCGTGGCTCGCACACCGTGGCAGGTGCAGGATTGATTGTGACTGGGGATTGAGACTTGGTCCATCCCGGATGTGTATAATATGCTATTAGTGTTGGAAATACACTGTATTTGATATGTTTGTGGGCGGTAAGCCTCGTTTGGGGCCTTGTGCTGACCTGTAGCGTCCTTAGAGGACAATATTTATGTGATGGCTATATTACTTAATCACTGATCTCAGTCCTGGAAATTGAAATCACATTATTGATAAATTAAGTCACCGGCTTTTACAAATTTAATAAAGTTAAAGTATTCTTCATAAATTATGAACTGGAAACTGGAATTTAGAAAAATGAACTATTTTGTGACTTATTTGATTATTGTGGACTGAGGATGGATCGGGCTACACGCCGCAGCGGTTATTATGATATGAGGACCGGGCTGCACGACGCAGCGGTATTTGCGCTTGGGCTGTAGGAGCCCCTCCGGAGTCTATACACACCCCCAGTGAGCGCCGTCAACGTTAAATGGATCGGGCTACACGTCGTAGCGGTTATGTGCATTGCATTGCATCTTTATTTGTTGAATTACTCTGTGGTAGCTGTATTATACTATTGATGCTAGTTCGTAGGAGATTCGAACCTGTAGGGTAGCTTCATATTGTGGTATGTTGTGGATTTCCTATTTTCAGCTGCTTTTATATATTTATTACTCATTGAGTACTTAGTACTCACCCCTACTCCCTGCACCTTTTGTGTACGGACTCAGGTAATCAGGAGCAGTAGACAGGCATTTCCAGCGGTTTCAGAGTCATACCGAGTTACTAAGGTAGCTGCCGACGTTCGCAGAACCTAGCTACTCCTCCTCTTTCCAGTTTTTATTTTGTATTCAGACTTGAGTATTTCTATAAAGTATTCTCTATTCTTGTTGGGTTTTGTTAGAGGCTCTAGACTTGTGACTCCAGATCTTTGGGAGTGTCAGTTATTTTCGAAATTCTTAGTATTTTGTTCATTATTACTATTATTGGAGTTCTTTAAGTCATATATTCTTATTGGGATGTCCATTTGGGACTGATATTCGATGTGATAAGTAATTGTTGGTCTGGCTAGCCTAGCTAAATTGTTGGGCGCCATCACGACCGGATTTGGGTCATGACAAGTTGGTATGATAGCCTAGGTTACTAGGACTCGCGAGTCATGAGCCGGTTTAGTAGGCTTTTGCGGATCGGTACGTAGACGTCTGTATCTATCCTCGGAGGGCTACAAAAGAACTTTAGGAAAAACCTCATTTTCTTGGATCCATATCGTGCGGTTTGTGTTATCATGAAATGAAATTTTTCTATATTCTATTCTCTCGCAGATGGCGAGAACACGGGCTAACTGACGTGGCGGACGACCACCATTGGCACCCAGAGGCCGTGGTCGTGGTAAAGGAAGGGCAGCAGTACCAGCACCTACTGACCCACCAGCTGACCAGGCTCAGGGTCAGATTCCTGCACCAGTGGCCCAGGCTCAAGACCAGATTCCAGCGGCAGACGCACCGATAACTTAGGTTCAGGCACCGGCAGTGCCCATTGTGATACCGGGTCTTCAGAAGACCTTGGCCCAGATCTTATCAGTATGCACAAGCTTGGCTCAGGTCGTTGCAGCCTCTACTGCAGCGTCTTCTTCACAGGTAGGGGGAGGGAATCAGATCCCCGTGGCTCGCACACCCGAGCCGGTGATACAGGGTATTCAGGCACTTGGGGCAGCTCCAGTTCGGCCAGTTGCGCCCGTTGCACCAGCTCCTGCTTATATGGTTCCAGTTATGCCCGACGATGAGCAGCGTCGTTTGGAGAGATTTGAGAGGTTCCAGCCTCCGACATTCAGTAGTGCTGAGGGCGAGGACGCCCAGGGTTTTCTTGACAGATGTGAGCGCATGCTTCGCATCGCGGGTATTCTAGAGTCCAGCGGTGTTTCA